>UCOL01000316.1:0-74693 GCA_900474335.1 Ormyrus nitidulus
TAAAAATGATTAAAATATGAGTGTGTCCCACGAGTGCTATTAAAATAGTAATTTTTACAAAAAATTTTTCTCAGTGTAGGGGGGATGGAGGTTTGCGTGACCTGCGCTCGTGCGCTGCGCCTAGCCGAGCTCTAATATTTTGACACCCGTTTGAATAACGAATCAAGCCTTTGGCTTAGGTCGAGCCGCGGTAAGGGAGTTTTTCGGCTTTTGCTTTCTGTTTTTGTATAAATATAATAAAGTTGGTTGACTTTTTTTCTGCTTTTAAAATAGCGATTCAAGAGTTTCAAGCAAATTTTATGAGAAATTTATGTTTGCGTTAATTATATACTACTGATTGTACATATAAAGGAGTTTCATAATTCATGATAAAAGCTTACAACTTTAATAAAAAGAAAATCCATCTACCCTAATAAATAACAAATCGCAGCGAGACTATCTCCGCTTACATTTATTTCCCCCGGCAGCGCAAACAAAAAGCAACCGATCCGCAATTCAGCCGCGCATTACCATAAATTAAGCATAAACGAAGGCCGCAGATAAAAAAAAAAATGGGGGGGGGGCAGCGGAAAATATCGTCGATTACAACGATGTCAGTAGGTGGCGCGTTTACCCCCGCCGGGAGAATGAGCTTGGCGATAAGGGCTGTAAATTTAGCGGCGCGGCGATTACGCGACGCGGAACAGATTTCCTTGGGAGCCAAGGGGTGAACGCGTGCCGCGGCGAGGCTGCTTTGACGCTTGATCGCGAGACCGGCGGTAAAATTAGATTTTCTAAAACGAGACGAGAACGAGGATATACGCACAGGCTGCGTGAAGGGGAGGCCGACGCGCGAGGGGAGTTGTTGTCTTTGTGCCGCGGAGTCTTGTGATCTTTCAGATTTTGCTTTCACGGGCTGAATCGTAGTTCTGTGAGCGTTGCTTTGAAAATTTAAAGCTTAGAACATACTCTTAAAGAGGTGAATTTTAAGGTAATAATAAATCAATTACTTGCACTGGCAGGCGCTTTTACAAATTAATAAAATCCGTAACAAAAGCAATAAAAGCAGCATTACAGCCCATACAATCATCTCAATCGAATAATCGAGCCAAGAAAGAACCTGCAGACGTTCCGTGCCTCCGCCGCTTATTTATTCACCTGCGCCCTACAACGCTTTCCTCGCCGCGCTGTTCTCCGGCGAGTGAATCGATTCGCCCCGTTCGTTCCGCGATACGAGGTAAGAAAAAAAAGGGCAGCAGCGGCGGCGGCCATGAATCATTTCGCTCGGCGATAACAAAGTAGCGGCGCCAGCGCTTACCTCGGCATCGAAATAAGACGCGGCTCGTTTCGGTAAATGGGGCCGCCGCGGGCGATTGTTACAGCTGCGTCGGCGGAAAGCGGGCTCGGGATTTATTTGCGCGCCGAGGTGGGTTATGTTTGCGGAAACACACGGCCTGATAATGTATTCCCTATGATTGTTTCCGAGCCGGGCTGAGAGGTTGCCCGAGGGTTTGATACTTACTCTTACTGCTACTTACCCTTATGATAAGTCGATACTGCTGGCGGTTGTCGGCTCGTTGTTTATGGGTTTTGGTTTTTTAGTTTATTGCACTTTTGTGGATTAATTCTGTGTCTTGTTTATGTTATACGACGTTACGTTGCGGCGCATGAAACGACCTTCAATAAAAATTTTATTGTTTTTTTTTTTAACTGAAAATACGTCTTCGTAAAGAAAATTGTCATTAAATGAATTGCACAACTTTACTACGCACTATTTCATTTTTAAAGCTAGAATCGAATTTAAAATGCTAAATAAGTTTTAAATTACTTTTACTAGATCTTTTCAAGCAGGAAAAAAGAATTTCTTATCGAAGAATGCCTTCTAGTGTATAGTCTAAGAGTCTTCTGTTCTTTGTTTAGATATAAGTACCTTTTTGTCCCGTTGTACCACACGATGCTTTGTAATATAAAAATTTTCGTTTTACTTGTGTATAAAGCAGGGCCATTGTCTACCGATTAATTCAGCATACATTTTAGAACCAAACACAACGCATGAAAGGTCCTTTTAGACGGTTCAAAATATTCATCTATTAGAAACTTAAAATTTATTATGTATTTCTGTAAATGTTCAACAAATTTTTAATTGCAAATCGTTAGTTGTTACACTTAACTATTAGATTTCAAATTACACTAAATAGTCTTCAAATTTCTATAGATTTCTTACTTACCTTTTTAACTTAACAATTAAAAAGGAAAATTGAAATACTTTTTTATAGTCAGAATAAAGAAGTAAATAAAAAGAAGACTTCAAATAAAAGCGTACTTTTTATTCAATAATTAAATTATAGGAGTATTCATAAAGCATTAAGGTTTCTAAATCGATAAATGGCAGCGAACGATAGTAAAAAGAAAGAAGATATTTTATTTCTGGATTAAACTGCAGGAATTGTGGCAGAGGTGGAATATATATGGCGGAAATACACATAACAGGCCCTAGAAATGCTCTAATCCTTTATTGCTTATCTTCTATAAAATATGATCTTTGATATGTGGACTCAATTTATAAAATAACTTACGTACAAATGGACTTAAAATATTCCACCCACAAGACACCATATTGCCTAATCTCACACTTTACGCTTCCTCAAGTCTTTTCCGAAATCTCTTTAGGACAAATATAATTATTTTATTCAGCGCTAATTATTTCAAAAATTATTCCATCTATTTTTTTTTCTCCTTATTTCTTATTTTATATTTTTACAAACATTAACTACCGTTTTAATCTATACGTGCAGAATTGTTAGCCGAAATAACGAAGAATTTTTCTACAGTTACTTTTCGACATCTAACTATATTCGATCGAAGCGATTGTTCTGTAATCAATTTTTAAGAGCTCAAACTTTTTACAGTGATTATAAAAATATAATATAAAAAATAAAATTACAGCCAACTGAAAGGTGTCTTACCAATTTCCAACCTCTAAATGTTCAATTTTTAATAATCGCAACTAGCAATTGCCAAGAGGTCTGCTATCAACCACTTGGAACAATTGACAATCTCTTACTTAATTTAACTTCATGAACTCAAACGGAAACGTTGTATTTTGTTACGTTTCATGTGGATGTTTTGATGATACTCGTTATTTTCTCTTTTAAAGCTCAAGTTCGTTTGTAGCTCAAGACGTTACAACGTTCCTGCCAGAGTCATTTGTTCCCATTAAAAAGAAATCATATAGGTTCCTATATATAGGTTCTTACACAAGTTTCCAATCAGATTGCTAAACATCCTTCCAAAGTTCGAAGTCGCTCGCATTGTCACCTCCCACCTTTTCAACCTCCCCATTATATCAACCTACTCAGAAAAATATCCCCTTCGAGCACCCCGATTCCCCGCGCCGAAGCTCTGGTTTCCGTCCGGGAGAATCTTTAATATAAAAACGATCTTTAAAAATATCAAAGCTTTCTAGCAATTCTCGCTCTCCCGAACGAAAACCAACACTCCCCCTCCCCGCACCCATCGCTATGCAGCAGCTGTTGATCCTAGCCAATATTGTCGTCGGCAGTGAATCCCTCGAAAAACATACTTTTCCCTTCCCCCCCTCCTAAGCCCCGTCTCGAATATCATCGGAATCCGCCCTCGAACGATGATCGGCCGATCGATTCCCGCGTCAGACGAAGATGAAGTGCGGCCTCGGCTGGCAGAGGCTCGCGTCGCACTCCGGGCCGGTCTTCTTGGTGCGCAGCCACTTGCCGTGGCAGTGGGGCGAGCTGAGCATGCTCCACCTGGTGATCATGGCCTCGATGCCGCCGTCGCCCTCGCATCGCCAGTCCAGCACGCGCCTCAGAGCCTGCGTCTGGCAGCGGATGCACACCCGGGCGCCTGGAAGAACAAACGAATGAACGGACGGATCGTTAGTTTTGACCCTCTTTCATAGACGGGGGAGGGGAGGAGGAGGCGCGAGTCCTCGATTATATTGCTGGATTTGACGGGGACGAGTTGGACGGGAGCGGGGGGGATAATCAAGCGAGTTCTTCAACTGGGTTACTTCATTGTTGCGGAGGCTTTTCAGGGGATCGGGTTGCAAGGCAGCTCTTTTGTTGGATGCTTTTCTCGATTTAATTGTTCAGTTTTGAAAAGATTTGACGTGCACGTAATACTTAAGTTCAGTCTTGGGGATTGTTTATGTTACCCAAGATCTTTCCTTATATATTTCGCATTATTTTTTCGAAAATGTCCGATAATTATTTTTAATAATTTTGTAACTTGTACGTGCGTTCTATATATAACTACGGAAACTGTTTCGAACTAATTATTTTCAAATTTCGTTCAATCATATATTATTAAGCGAATCCAAGCGCGAAATTCCTTCGATTTGAAATCACCGTGAAATCCATATTCGCCGTGCTATAATTTACCCGTTATTTAAAAGCGAGGCTACTTAAAAAGGGCAAAATTAAAATTATTCGCACGCCCGGGAGAGAATGTACAAAATTCCGCGACGATATATCTGCCCCGTTTGATCGCGCCGCCGTCCGCACACGCCGCATATCGCGCGCGGGGCACAGGGATTCCAATTAAAATTTCTCCCGACGAACATGCAGACGCAATTTGCACCATCGGCGCGGCAGCTCCCGTAAACGCTCCGCTCTGTTCGCGAGTCCCCGTGTATTATAAAGCTCTCGGATATATACGTACATCGAATTCGCGGCAATTTTCTACCAATTTCGCTAGGCAAAGCAGCCAGACGCGAGAATTGTAATTTTGGCCATGGATATGTGTGTATATATCTGGTTTGATTCCTTTTAACGGAGCGGCGCAAACGACCGATTGCACTTTCGACGCCTCCCCCCCGATATTGTCGGCCGGGTTGTGCGCGTATTTAGTTTTGCGCGAATTTTAAGCTAAACTAACGAGGGATAAATGGTAAATAATGTGGGTAGGGAGAAAGGTGCGATATTTATCGCGCAAAAGGCGGAATAATTGAGTAGTGGTTTCTGCAGCAATTTTGATGAGTCAGTTTGTTAGTTTTCGGTGTGAATGTAAAAAATTTGAAAAAATAAAAATTTTTTAATTACTATTAAATTGACAGAGGTATTTTATTCACGAAAAATTCTCATTCTATCTCTTTTTTCCCGTACTGTATTTTCTGCTTTCGTAAAAAAAAAAAAAAAAATAACGGCCGCCCAGCCCGAAATAATCGCATCTCGCAATAAAATCCAATACAAAATCTCATTGGTCGAGAGCGCATCAACGATCTCCACATAAGACGCGGCTCTCGGATCCCCGGATTTTGTCATCGGGAACGAGTCCCGGCATAATCGCGTTACAAAAAGCACTTACGGAATCGGCGATGTGCGAATATCCCGAAAGACAGTCGCGCGCCGTCGCTCACTCGCTATATATAAGAACGAGGTAGAAATTTTCCATCCACTCGGTCTATCTCGGCGGTCGGATCGCGAGGATAATCGAGCGGAAGCTCCGCCGCGAGATGAAAAGGAGCGAAGAAAAGTCGTTTTCCCTCGACGGCAAGAATCACCGGATGCCCGAGAGGGTTGCCCGCTCCCCCTCTCTTTTTCCTCACTCGGCGCCGAGCCAGCCGACAATGCGTTTACAATCGCGGCGGCAAGGAAGCTGAGGCCGCACGTACCGAGGTATATATCGATCGGCTAGGGAGGGGGAGGTTCGGTTTGAAAAAATAAATTGCTGAAAGCGGCGAATCGCGCCGGGAGATAAAGCCGCCGCCGCTTACGGAGTCCTCGAAAGCGGCGGAAGCGGAAATTTTTGAGACTCTCGCGCGGAGGTTGGTATTTCGGAGGAGGATGTTGCAATTTTTTGGATGGGACGGTAATTGCATTAGCTATGGAGATTCCGTTTACTTTGAGAGGCTTTTATTCGTTTTCGACGATTTCGAGAGAGAATCTTCATTTGGAGGATTACGAAACAATTTTTTTACAATGATTTCCTTTCTATCGTAATTTTTTACTATATCCCGTACGTATACTGAAACGGCGAGCTTATATAAATTTTATTTTATTTTATTTCGTTTTATAGGATGCATTTTTTATATACCTTTCTTCTATTGTGAAATGAAATTGACTTTACCGGGTTATTATGGCAAAAATAAAAAAATTTGTATAGAAATCTGTATATAGTCTGCGCAATACGTGATAAGAGAAGAATTTACAGAACGAATATTTATGGCATTTTCTAGATTTATTGGCCAAAAAAAATAGAGATAAAACATTGAATAAATCAATCGGAATATTTTGTTAACATTCTTCCAATGCCGTTTCATTTGTTTAAAGGAAGAATTCAAAGGAAAACATTAATAAAGTTGTAATATTTCCTTTTTTGATTGCTTGAAAAAGAAAAAAAAACATGAAAAACCTCAGACTGCCATTCGAAGTCAAAAGCAAATAAAGCATCCACGTCGATTTGAAATTGCAAACGTTAAACAATGCTGCATTCCAATAACCGCGAAAACATCCAGCTGAGGATACTTTAATATCTCTCTCGATTTACTTCCCCTTGTACCCTCCGCCCTTTGAAATTTCCCTCCGAGGCGTCGCGTCGTTTCCTTTTCCGCAACTTCAATCTTTCCCTCGATACATTGTTTCTATCGCTTTCCGGGGGGGGGGGTGGAGAGACTTACCCTCAGCGAGCTGCGACAAGCTCGGTTCCTTGTAGCACGCCTTCGAGGCCTTTGTCACGGTAAACGTCACGCAGTACCTGGAACAGAGGAAGCAGAAGACACGGGTTCAGTATCTTTCCATTGTTATTTCTTCGGGAGGCTATTTTTCGAAATACTTTATTGTAATCGGGGCTTTATTGTAATCGCATTTGATACGAGTATTTTTCTGCTCGACAATACGGGAAAGAATTGTGGAAACAGCTTTGAGTTCTGAAATTTATTAAGTTGCGGTTATTTTTTAGCGGCGTAGAAATTGTAATGATATTAGCATAATCTAAAGTTTGCAGTCAAGTAAAAACGAACCAACGCCAATGCTTTTATGTTGCAAATTTGTGTTTGTAAATTTTTTGCGCTTTACTGCACTTATTTTACGTACCACAATAAATAATAAAATACCCAATTAAATACTTCTGTTATGAACGTTGCATATTGTTTGAAAGAAACAATGAAATTCCATGGTATTCATGCAACAAAAGCATTCTGCGCATCGCGCTGTTAATAAATAGGAGTACCGACAAAATTAGTGTCAATTTAATTAAGCGCCGGGATCGCAACGAACAACTAATTCTTGTTAACTTGCGCAGCGAATCAATCGTCAATCAAGCTCGTTGGCATCCATTAGTTTTACGTTGATAAATATACACGACCTGTCAGCTGCATGGATCCCATTCATACCAGGAAAACCTTTTAAAAACTAAACACTAACCAGCGCTAAAGTCCGCTTCCTAATTAATACGAGCTTAGCCGTCGAGTGAATCGAGAAAACTATTCGCGCAATTATACGTAACGCCGCTATTTCTAATTATTGCAGAGAGCATAAATTGGTCGAACGACTTCGCGGAGCAGTTTCCGTTCTCCAAATAATATGAAACTAAATTCCGAAGTTTCGGACCTGGAGCCGACCCCCCTCTTTCGAATGTCAGCGCCGACAGACTGCGAACTTTCGCTAAAATACCACCATGCCGAGAGCGCTGTCCGTTTGAATAATTTATCAGCGCTCTCGCTACTTATGTCACTGATACGCGGCTGAAGTTCTTGGCACTTTGACATCATCGAAAATTGATCGGCGTCAGCCTGAGAGAGACAGAGAGAGAGAGAGAGAGAGAGAGAGAGAGCAGCTTCTCTGTGTATCCTGCAGTCTGAGGGCTTCTTTTTTATTCCATGAATATTGTGAAGCTGCTCGGGACAATAGATGTGCGGATAAGAGTAGCCCTTTCTTTGAAACTTGGGAGTTGCGTCATTTATATACTTTGCGTTTGAGTTATCTGCTTTCTGAGTAATTGTGTGAACTGTATTTTAGATTAATATTAAATCGTTATCAATCAAGTTTAATAATTGCGTATTTAAAAAAATTATGATTGAAATGAAAAATGATTGGTAGTAAAATTATGCGAATAAAATAAAAAATATAAATTATCTTGTTAGTATAACTTTTAGAATAATATTATATGCACTAGAATATTTCTGGAAAAAATCTAAATTACTTAATTTAATTAAAAATATAATTAGTTGCTTTTACCAAATTTTTTAATATGAATTTCAAAAGTAAAAGAGAATATAAAAGTACAGATAATAAAACCAATTTACTTTCTAATAAGATTTCACTGATTTATACGTTACTGCTTTCTGAAGCTACACCAGCATCGGATTAACTTAAACAAATGGCTCTATTTTAAAAAAGGATGTCAAGAATCTCGTTTAAATTAGTATACTCCCGCTGAACACGTGAAGAGCAACGCTAAAAGAAGCAGTTCATCACAATTACGAAAATCGTGCATTAAACCCACTTCATTTTCCGCGATACATTCATCTCCACCTCCGGTCATGAAAATTCATCACCGTCATACCTCACAGAACCACATCCAGAAGCAGGAGGGGGCGGCGAGCTCAGCACAACTCCCGACCTCCCCCCCCCCCCTTGAAGAAAATAGTAAATCGCGACATAAAGCTCGAGGGAAGCATCGGGGGCCTCGGCTGCAGCGGGAAATAAAGTTCCATTCATAAAACGAAACGAAGTAGCAGCGGGAAGGCAAAGAGGAAGACGACGCCGGCAAAAGGGAAGAATGCGCCCGAGAGCAATATCGTCAATCCGGCCGGGGAATCCCGATAGCGCCTTTTTACGACTCGCGCACGCGTACAATACGCGGAATATCGAGCGCCGCCGTCGTCGCCGCTGCTGCTCGAGTCTCGGCCATTCATTTTTGAAGAAGGCCGCGCTCGCGGATTTCGCGATTGAAATCGCCGAGTTTGTCGAACGCTCGCCGGGGGGAGGGATAAAGTTGCTCGCAGCCGGGGAATATGAGCGGCTCTTAGCTCATCTTTCCTCCGAGTTACGGAGACTACTTTCGATTGGCCGACTTCGGGGGGGCTGGACTTATCCACTTTGTCGATTAGAAATGTTGCCGTCAGTTCGAGAGAAGGTACTCGCTGCTGAGGACGGGGCGAGGCGAGATGGCTGCTCGAGAACGGCTGGGTGTAGCGGTGCTTCTGTAGTGGCGCCGAGGCGGAGGGATTCGAGTGCTGTTCTTGGATAATGATGGAAGAACTTGGACTCTGATATTCTTTACGGGGAGACATGAGATTAATTGCGAGAGTAGCGCGGGGTTTCTCTCGTTCGAGGGAATCAAATTTTAGTTGGACGAGCTACTTATCTGAATGCTATTTCCTCCCCTTCTCAAAATATATTCAAATTTAGTGATTAATTTTAAATCTAGTTGGAGGCTGTCTAAGCAGACTTTTAATAGGCAATTTCCTCGCAATTAAGGTTTAAATAGTTTAGCATCTGTGAGTTTTGAAAATATTTAAAATTAACGTTATTTGAATACTTGAAGTAATAATCCGTAGCAAAAACCTTATAAAAATTCATGTCCAACTCCTCGTGTTTTCATTAAATACCTTGTAAACAAGAGATTTCAATACAATTACAGTGAAGAGCTACGATAACCAAACTTTCCGGCCCATTAAGTTTATCACAGCATCAACCTCCGCAAAACTAAGGCGAACTCCAACAATTTCAATGAGCCACCTCGCCAAATCACCAGCAGCAACCATCCTCACTTCCAGAACTCCCCGAGCCCCTAAATCGCCCAACACTCCCCCCAACACACACACCCACACAGGCACACGGGCAAACAGCCGCAACGAGGCGCATAATCAGGTCGTCGACCTTGCCTGCCTGGCTGCTGCTGCTGCTCTCGACCGCGAGGGGCAGAATCAACAAGTAAAATTTTCGAGCGGCCCTCGAAAGTCAGGCCGCGCGCGGGCGGCCGCCGTTAAAATATGCAAGCGAAGTCGTACGCGTACACGTAATCCGCGCGCGCGCGGGGATTTGCGCCACCGCCGCCGCCGCGTCCGTGCGCCGTGCGAGGAGCGAAGCGCGCGACATCCAATATCCCGTAAAGGCCATTGACGGCCGTCGCCGACGGGCGCTGCGTAAGCCGCCGGATGTCGGGGAAATTCCGCTGGGACTTGCCGCGAGAGCTTCGCGGAGGGGGATTACGAGAAGAATATAAGCGGTTATTGTTGCGGAGAGGATATTGGCTGTTAATGGCCTGTTTTCGGGTTTACGGGGCGAGTGGAAGTTTTGCTGAGTCTTTTGATTGGCATTGGCTTAAAGTGACGAGTGATTTACTATCTCGGAAGCTCTTCAGAGGTCAATTATTAAAACAGTCAAAATATCAAAGATGCAACAAGTTGCAACTATCGTCCACTAAAATTAAATGTTAACTTCACTTGGTCAGTTTTAATATTAATAAAATCCTTAAAAATTTTAATTTCTTATACGCACAATTTAGGTTTGTAGTAAAAATAATACAACAATTTAATTACAACACAGTCGATTTTGTTCCCTGTTTAATTATTAGAATTCACGTTATGTTTAAGCTCTTTTAGAATTAGGATAATCTAATTCAAGATGTAGACGTTCATATTGGTATGCTCAAGACAATAGGATTCGCGATTCGGTACAGTGAGCAAAGACCGAAATGAAAACTTTGCACTATGACTTTACTAGCGCCAGACAAGTCTAAAGCGCGACCGGAATAGTTAAGTAGAGTTTTGGATTCATAGATCCTTAGAAAGTTAATGTTAGATTAAAACAATAACGTCACAAGATTATAAAGTCGTATAACGCAGATTTACTCCCAAGTTTGTTAAAGCAGGTGTTATCTGTCATGCCGGTAATATTAATCAGTTTACAAAGCCCGCATTCTTGCTAATTACCTCACATACTCTCGTGAAAATATGATCTAGCTAAAGAACAAAAGTACTTTAATTTCTAGATCCCACTATACTTTTATTTTGAAAAAGGGACCCTAAAGCAACCCCCAAAACTACTGTCATTATTTACGAAGAGCTCGAAATTTCTTTTATTCAAAATTAATATACAGATTTTTTTCCAAGAAACATATATAACAGATATAAAAGAGAAACCCAGCTTTTACGTATACCACTTCTCGTAAAATAAATAATACCCCACAAAAACTTCCACTCCACCGGCACTAAACCAAATACAGTCCCCGAATACTTTCTTTCCAGCCTCCAATAATCAACCATTAATTTCCCGGCGTATATATATATAGCACTTCACCTCGCATTCAGCGGCCCATACATTATTCACCTCGCAACACGGTGCCCCCCCAAACAAAAGCAAGCAAACACACCTGCCCTCCATCCGAAATGATCGCGTGTGTTCCTCCGAAAAAGGCCCCCTCCCTTTTTGCAGCTCGATAAGAAACCCCGAGCCTCGGCCAAGCCGCTCTCGGGAGAGCTCGAAAATCGCAAGGGTAATCTCGGCCGCGGGGGCCGCGGGGAATATGCATCGCATTTCGCCGTCATCATCGATTCCCAATAGGCGCCGGGCGCGCGGCGGCGTAAGGCGGCCCATTGTTTCGAGGGCTCGCGCGCGCCGCCGACGTCTGCTCGTGTGCACGCCGCGGTCAATAGTGCGAGCCGAAGCCCGCTGAAATATGAAGCCGGCCGCGTAATCGGACGAGACGCTGCGCCGTTTTCACGGTAAGCGCGGGCTTTCGGGTCTCGGTGCGCGGGGATACACTATAGGGGGTGAAGTTTTCTGGGCCCGGGAAGAAGGGATGGGGGCTTTTTTTATGTAATGAGGGTTTGGAGAGCGCGGAGGTGGAGTGCTTGGGTTTATTGATTGTATGTATTGACACGGTGCGCGTGCTCTTGTGCTATGAATAACTTGTTTGAACTGGTAATGTAATTTGCATAAGATATTGGTGCAATAGAAGCCGTATTTTCGATCGACTGTCGGTGCATTAAATTTATTATATTACTCCACTAAATTAGAAAGGAAAATAAAGTTTAATAATAGCGGAATAAAGTGAACGGTTTAATTAATTGATTAATTAACTCGGAGGATAAAAAAAAACTCTTATATTCTTTTAGAACCAATAACTTTTATGCAAGCTTTCGCCACGAAGAAGCGTTAACGGCATTTTCAATTCAGAATTGAATCTGCTTTTAAAGCACCAATTTTTGCGCAAGCGTCAGTTAATTTTTACGGCTTAATCTTCTTTCCACTAGGAATAATAAGCACCCCACACGTAATGATAAAATAACTCTGATCATTCGTTCCTTTCCCAAAATCATTTTCCACCCCCAAATTCAGCTTACGAAAATCCAAGCAATCCCAAACCCCTCGGCCCCTAAATCCTTTGATCCAAACCTTCGAAACCGCCTCCTCAAAATTCGAACTCGAGCAGCTCAGGTAACGTCATCGACGACTCGGCCTCGGCCGTCCATCCATTCCGGGCGGAATGCTCAGCTCGCGGCTGCAGGTCAGCTGCACACACAGACGACAACGGCGGCGGCGCGAATTCACGGCTGGGGAATTGCATGCCTCGCGCGACTCGCCTTCTCTCCCTCGTGTAATGCTATGCAAGCGCGGCCGCCGCTTTCTCTCGCCCGAGGCGTACGTGCATTGCGCGAGCCGTCCACTTGCTTAGGCTATCGGGTTCGACGCCGAGAGAGGCGATCTGATTTTACGAGCGTCGCGCCCGATGATTTTATATTCGCGATTAGAGGGCGGACGGTCGGACGGAGGCTTGGCTGCTGGATTAGTTTCGTTTCGGTTTTCGTGCCGAGATAATTGAGGAGAGAGGGAATTTTTTGTGCTTGTTGAAACTCATTAGAAATTTCATGTCTTCTTGACCTTTGGTAAAGTGAGAATGAAGAGTATATTTTGGCAAACAAACGTTGCTTGTTTCGTAAAAAATAGTTTGATTTTAGTGAACAAAAATATTTGTTTTATGAATGGTGCAGCTTTATTTACATATGTATTTCGATTTCGATCCAATTTGCGTTTTATAATTTGAAAAACCAATAAAACTTCAAGGTAAATAACATGAAACTCGTTTATTCCATAAAGTTCACTTCGTTTCAACGATTTCACTCAAATGTTTGAGATAAAAATCAGATATTCTTCCACATCATATTGTATCGAATATTTCGTAAGTTTCATAGGTGAATGGATAAGTAGATAATATTAGCGAATGAAACTCTGAAATGGTAAAATATCACTATAAATGAGTAAAAATCTAACTTATTAATAACTGAATAATAAAATAGTGATTTAAATACATTTTGAATATGATTATAAGAAATTATCATCAAAAAGAATTATATTTTACAAAGTGGTATATCTTTTTCAAGATAAAAGGAATTCCTATCTGCAAAGTTTTCATTCGCGAGTTGATGCTAATTCGAACATTTCATATTTAAATTCAAGTACCTAAAGAAGCTGTTCATCAGAGATATAGATGTAGAATTTTAATGCCTGTCAGACGTATCATATCCTATATCTGGAAAGTCTGCAAATTGCATACCAATTTCACTCAACGTCCTTCCACTTTTTCACATCATTAAAATGAGAAACTAAAAAGAAAAGGCACGAATAAAAATTTCTATAAATAACAGCGGACTACACTCCGAAATAAAGCTTTGGCGGGCAGCATTTCTCACCGCGCATTTCCATTCATCCCCATCAAAACTGAAACACGAGCACTTTCCCGCATCGCGGCCATATCTTACAAAACCTAATCCTCACGAACTGCGTATTCCTCCTCGAATCCATTGAGCGGAAAAAAGCCAAGGAAAAAGGCAACTATATACGCACCGTCCGGACCACGTAACATCGCTCGATCATCTGCCGAGGAAACTGCAGTCTCTCCGGACTCTCTCCCTCAGGAGAGCACTTCCAACTCAAAAACTCGGAGCGAAGGAGGAGGAGGAGGGTTTCATTTGCGACGTCGTCGACGCCGATGTTTGGATAACGGATATGTGCAGAGCTTGCAGGATTCGCGAAAAATCTATTCGGTCCGGCCCCCCTCCGGCCGATAAAAACGAGCCAAGATTGTTGAATCCGATGAATGCGCGAGTGCCTTTTTATCGGCGCGGCTCGCGTAAAAAAAGAGAGAGGCGAAGGGAAAAGAAAAATAGATGTCGGAGGGGAGATGGAGGAGATCGATCGGCGAGGAATTAGCATATTTCGAATGTTTGACCGGATTGTGTACTCTCTTTTCAGCGGGGTTTAATTTGAATTTTAAAATTTTGATTGTCTTCGGTTTCGGTTTTAAACGGGATCCGTTTGTGGAAGCTTTAACTCGAACGAATTATGATAATATTCTAGAAGTTGCCGGCTAAGTTTTCAGGAAGTCGATGCTTATGGAGCAGCTAACTTTTCGTTTTAACTGTCGTTTTATTGGGGATGAATTATTAGGATAACGTTGAAACTCCTGCATTTGTTTTCTTTCTGTTGCGCGGAATTTCAGATTCATCAGTTTGGAAAAGTCATTTGGGCATGAAACAATGGTTGATCTAGCTTTTTCTAGATATCAAAATAAAATAAACTTTTGGGAGTGTTTAATCTTTATCACCCAGTTTTTAACAAATTGCAATTTTTCAGATCGATCAATATTTTCACTGCAATAATTCATTTTTTATTGCGATCAGCTACAAACATTTTTATTTCAAATCAAAACTGCCTCAATTTAAATTTGAGTTTTTATTTACTAATTGATTGGCTTCACAGTGCATCAAAAGATTTTTTTTAAATATTTAGTCCTGTTTCTTAAAAAAAAAGCCCATAACTTTGACACGAGAAGCTCTTTAACGTATGTGAAGACGAACGAAGCGTTCACTCCCAAAACCGCAAAAGCCTTTATCTCGAATACTACGAAACCTCTTTAGCCCTCCGTCAGAACTCAAGCCACATCGCGCGTCTAGTCAAAAGAAAGCAAGAGCCAAGACCCTTTCGATGCTCCTCCGCTTGTGCGATTTGTGTGCTCGAGACTCGGACACGTGTTTTCCTCTCCTCCGAAGGGGCGGCAGAGCAGAAGGAGACAGAGAGAGAGAGAGGGAGGGAGAGAGCAGTTCACAAAGAGACTGCGAAAAAGGGAAATCGAACGCCTGCCGGAAGAGCAATCGACCGCTCGTTGGGCTGACTTCTTTTCGAGGCTCTAAGCCTTTGAGAAGGCAAGTGCCGCTCTGCCGCCGCAGGAAAAGTCGTGAGCCGCGCTGGCTGCTTTGTGTCGCCGACTGTCTTTGCCGTCAAAGACAAATGCCGAGGTTGGTAAACACTTGGCTAATTGACTTGTGAATTTAAGAAAGACGGAAAGCGACTATAGGTGTTGCTTAATTGTTTTTGAATTTCGTAAGATAACGTTTAATAAAAGGGAATAACTAGTTATTTCCAAAAAAACACTTGAAGAAGTTAAAAAATAAGCAAACGATTGCATTAAAATTTTTAAGTATATCAAAGCCATTACAGCCTACTTAATAATAGTACTTAATGAGAACTAACGTAAATAAAAAGCCTATTTTTACTAAAAACTACAAGGTACCTTCTAAGTAAATTTAAAATTAATCGCTATATTTGAATATTTCGAAGATGAAAGTATAATACCGATCAAATAAGAGGCTCATCCAAACATAATTCCAATTGTTTGCCAAGTATTCATTGCGAGATTGCAGTTCAATGAATATTTTTACATACGAGTGTCACGAGTACATCGTGAAATTGAATTAAAAGCAAATAAAGAACGTTCTTCTCCCGTATCGATTATTTCCTGGCTACTGGAAGTTCTCAAACCGAAGGTTTCTCTGGCATTACTTATTTACGGAACAACGATTTCGTTCCACGAAATTACATGCGAGTTTCCGCGAGTCTTCTTTTGCAGAGGCGAGGAAAATGTGCGCAACGCGTCTCTTTGTTTTTCATCCAAGTCTAAGTTCTTTTACAGAGTACAAATAGAGGGCAGTATAAACCAAGATAACGGTTGCAACCTAAAAACTTTTTACAGTTTCTGTATGTCTTCGGAATTCACTGCTGTAATACATTACAGTGTTCAGTTTATTCGCTGATTAGATTAGTTCTCAAACGTATACTTTGGCGAATTAAATTTTTTATTATGATTAATGTTACGTCAAGATCGGATCGTAAAACACATTAATTCCTTGCTGCTTCGATCGTGTTTCAGTTATTCGGTGATTGATCTACATCAAATTTAATTTTATACAGCTAATTTCTCTTAGCTTCTCGAGCACTTAACGCCATCATTCACGTACATATTGATCTTTGAAAAAAAAAAAAACTAAACTTTTTTTTTCATACAATTTTAATTCATTATTTTTACGATCTTTCGTAACATTTATTTCGTATTATACCGATCGAATTGCGTTCTATAAAAAACGAAGACTTATTCTTCTCCTTTCAATTACGTAAGTGCAATTTCCATTTTCCTCAAACGATTGTGCATTATACAACCTAATTGAGTTGATAACAGTTCGCTGACTTAAAAAAAAAAAACCCCTCTAATTCAAACGACGAAGGCCGCGAATAATTCTGTATTACCTGTTTAGACAATAACGTTCGCCGAGTCTGCAAATATCCCAAGTTATCAAACTTCCGGGACAAACGCGAGACTAATTGTATCACAACGAGTTCCCCGGGCTATTTACAATGAAAATGAAATTAGGCAGTCGGACGTGTTTCCCCCCCTAAAGTTCCAACGACAGTGATAAAACTAGCCGCGAAATTCGCCTGTTTACGCACTTGATAATTCTCAATTATGTAACGCAAGTCTGGCGAGGCAGTCGGGAGGGAAGGGCCGAATTATATAACCCGGCGTCGCAAGTTTCGAGGAGGAGGAGGAGATGAGGGAGGACTTGGGCCGCGAGATTTGTGGCTGGAGCCCGATGTAAATATGCGCCGGAGCTTCGGGTTAAGTAATGGTCGCGATTTGTTAGGGCGGCATTCGGGAGTGTATTGTCGATTTGTCTATGACTCGACGGCGAGTATTTATTACGGAGTTCGCGTTGTTTTGATGAATTGCTTCCCGGACTGATGTAATTTATGCGCCCAGTTTTCAATGGGGTATATCGAGTTTCGGCTCAGGCAATTAAATCCATTTACGTTCAACTTTGGAAATGCTTGTCAGCGAATGATGGATATAAATATTTAGATTCAGTTAGAGGAAAGTTTTCAACGCGCATAATATACCGCGCAATCAGCCGATAAACAACAAAATCATCCACCTTCATTCATTTATTCAGCAATTTCTTGAAACGCGGCTCATAAAATCTATAGCCCCAACTCGGTGCAAGTAAAACAGTCCTGGACAGGTTTCGGGACACGTAGCACTCGAGCATAAACCGGCACATCCGCGGCATAACCTCAAAATTGCAAATAATAAACCATTCGAATACACGTCCTGCACGTGTTCGACCGTTACCCGCAGGAGCCACTTGGACGAGTCGTTAAAATTAGACGCTATCAGAATACCAACTATTCCGAAACTCGTCCGCGGCACAGGCGGCAGCGGCGGCGACGGCGGCGAGCGTTCGGCGTTAAAATTAATTATATTCGAGTCGCTCGGGCTGCCGCGAAGACGTCGAAGCGCCAAATCCTTCGGCGCTGTACATTAGTCGCTCTCATTAGCTCCGGGAGACGAGACGTCTCGGCGTTAATTTGTCAGCGATCGCCGCGGGGGAGCGGATTATTATTATTATTATTATCGCTGCGGCCCCGAGTCGTTAATTGATTCGCAGCGAACTGGCGCGGTTAAACGTATATCCGCGGGACTTCCGGATTAGCCGGCAGTCTCCGGTCTCCGGCTAATGTTTCGAGCTTCGATTTGTTTGCGCGAGAGGGAGAGGCTTCCGATAATGCGGGGTTTCTTGTTTGGAATATGAGGATTTGGCGCGGGAAAAAAGGAGGATAGTTATGGACTGAGTGAATGATGAGAGGTTGGCGGTTGAGATATCGATTGGGTTTAACTGATAATCACGCTGTGGGTCTTCTGGGATTCAATTACGGGAATGTTCAAATGTGAATAACAACTTTAATTAGTATAATATTTGAAACTTTGTGGTGCAATTTAGCAATTAAGGCAATAATAATAAATGAAATCTGGTAAGATTAATGTTTTCTTTAACTGACTAAATTAAACTTTTAATGAAAATGTCACTCTTCTTCGGTTTATTGTTTATTACTCAGCTAAGTAACAAGTAACTGATTGTTATTGACGTTTAAATTAAAAATTTATTTGTAGTTTCAACAATTTTTTATAAGTCTCAGGAGAACAACTCTACGAATGATTCTAAAAAGTATCTTAAAAAGTCAATATTACCTAATAATAACGTTTACTGTCTGACCAAACATTGACTCTACCTACTGAAAACTATAATATAATAGTTCTATTCGATTGCACTTTTAAATTATACAAATATCTTTTAATTACAAAAAATAAATATTATTTTATTAATTAAACACCAGGGAAATTTTTAATCGACGTTGATACCCACAATATTTGAACAATTTTCAATCAGCCGGCATTGATGTATCAAAAACAGACAATACCGTGCCATAAATTAAAGTCCTATACATTTTTAATTAACGAGTAACATTAAATACTCAACCGGGCGATGTTCGCGAAAAACAAGATATCACCGAAAGGGCAAACGTCAAAAAAACGCAGCGCAAATAATAAATTTTCCGAAATGAAATTTGCTAATTCGATTACGTCGCTCGTCCAACTTGTTTCCACATCGATCGGCAGTTAAATGAAAAAAAAAAAAAGACAACCAAGCAAGCGGAATCGTTCCGCTCGCATTAAAATTAAACTGATTGATGCGCGCGTTATTTATAATATGCAAAGCCAAGCCGCTCCGGCATCATCTTGTAAACGAGAGCGACGGGCCGAATAAAAAAGTTCGGCTTATATCGATCCGACTCCCTCGTACAAAAGTTTCGCGCACGCACGGCTATCCGGGCAGGGGCAATAATTTCAATGTAAGTGAATTTCGAGCGGGGGCCAGGAAGGGAATCAAAGAAAGTCAAATGAGCGGTTAGATTAAAAGCCGAGAGAGCCGCGCCGCGGGGCGGAGGAGGAGGAGCAGAAAACGTGTTCGTTGGCCCGCCGCCAGGAGGATTAAAGGCGCGCGGCGTATCAGCGAGGTACGGCTCCCGTGCCAACGAATAAATAAAGACGCCGGGGCTTTTCCGCGCGGATGTATCGAATTTTTTTTTAGAGAAGAGAGAGAAAGAGAGAGAGAGAGAGAGCTTTTTACCCGCGCCGAGGCGGGGGAGAAAGGATGAATGGGGGATTACGGATTGTTTGATCGCGGCTTTTTTCGGGGGATTTTTATTTTTCGAAGCGTGGCTGGAACATCAGCTTCGCTCAGGAGGTAGCATCGACTTTTTAATGGCCCCCGGCAATTTCGCCGCCGCCGCCGTGTTTCGCAGGCGTGTTCGACAAAGTCGCGTGGTTTTGTTTTTGACTCGGCGGAATTTTTAATTGGAATGGATCAACTTTTGTCACTGAGAATACCTTGGTATGTGTGTATATTGAAGGTGAGATACAGATTTATTGTGATAAGGTTCATTCCCAACCATAATTATTTAACTTCGGTGTACCACCGACGTCATCTTCGAAAATTTTAGCATATTAATGATTTGCGATCTGCGAGAAAGATAATCAGTATTTATATATATAGCTCATAACGACTAAACCAGAATTAATAAACTCAACAGAAACTTTTACAAACAAATTGTAAGCACCCATTGAAAAACACAGATAATAGCATTGAAGTAGATTAATGTTTACGGTACACTTAACCGTTCGACATCACAAACGGATCAAGCGTCTCCCAATCCCGCATATGCCTAACTCAGCGGATTCGCCTAAACGTCTTGGACGACATACCGTAAATCTGCCTCGCTCTCGATACCATAATTTCAGCGAAATTCAAGCTAGCCGCGTCAGCAGCTGATGCGTGGACCGACGCGAGTACATGCGTGTGTATAGATACTCACTCCTTAGAGGCGTCGTGCTCCGGATCCTCCCGATACTGCAGCCGGAGGTTCGTCCGGATGTCGTTGCTGTCGTTGATGTGCCGCACGTCGCTCAGCTCGGCAGGCAATAACAGCGCCACTTCTGTAGACAGACGGAAGAAGGTTGCGCTTCAGTGTTTGTCGCTGGATGCGAGATATTGGGGGGGACTTTTTATTGCGAATGGGGAAATTGGCTGCGCGACGACGAGGGCTTTGTGTCGGGGGAGAGTTTTTGGCGATTATTGGATTGTAAGGGATCGCGTTGACAAAGCCTTGATGTAGGCAGTTTAATATACAATAGGAATGATTTTTCCACGGTAATCTAAATAGATGTTTTATAGAGATTTTCTGGATAAAGTGCTTTCTGCGTTCTAACTTTTAAGGAAAACTTAATAACTAAAAAAAATATAACAAATTTTATTCAGCAGAACCATTTGATTTAAAACCACATTTCCAGGAGAACATAACTGAGCCATTACTAATTAGTACATCCAAAAACAGCCTCTCAATTTCCAGGCAAGGAACCGCAATTCTCCACACGAATTCCCTCTAAAATAACAGAAACAGAATTCCCAACAAAGCCTTGCCACCCCTGCTGCATGAATGAAATTCATTCTCGGCAAACATCGCCGCCGGTATACAATTCAAAACCGCACGCCTCTCCCTTGTTAAATCATGCCGATCAATTGTTAGGTAAGATACGCAATGCGCGCAATTCGCGAGATTATCGGGGGAGAAGGAGGCAAGAACGCCAATCGCAGGGCTGTTCTATTCCCCGGCATCATCAGGCTAAAGGCATTCATCGATCCTGACGGAGTCACCCGACTCCCTCTACCTCGACTCGTCATTAACGATAAGTGCTTCCGCGCTCAGTGTCGGCTGAGCCTTTAGTGCCGATGATTCTGATATTGCTGTTTCTGCGACTTTGGATTGCCGGCGAATGGGCTGAGGATTGTTGGGGGGAGGGGAGATGGAAATGATTGCTCTTTTTTTAGGTCGTGCTCTAATTTCTCGCGTTTAATGCAATTTAGCTCGAATGAAAAAGTTCTTGAATAAAATTTCATTATTATTAATGAAAAACGTTCAAGAGAAATTTATTATATTTAAAAATTTTTACGGTCTTCAGAACCAATAGATAAGGGCGTAAGCTCTGCACGATCCACTATGGTTGGTATAGTAGCCTTCACATGCAGCGTCCCCTTTAAATAATAATAATAAATAATATAGGTTTTTCATCCAGAACTGCCAGTGTGTATTATTATTATTTAAAGGGGACTCTGCGTGTGAAGACCATCAATCATAGTGGATCGTGCAGAGCTTACGTCCTTATCTATTGGTTCGGAAGACCGTAAAAATTTTTTTAATATATAAAATTTCATTATGTTTATAAACGATTTTAGGTATGCTTAGGTTACGCGCTTCCATCCTGGCCATTGTTGCTGTGACCTTCGGGAGTCGAGGTAATAAAATTTAGTTGAAGTCTGTTCCTGTGTAGAAAATTGTGGGCAATTATTATGTACAATTTACGCTGGCAGTAATTGGCTGGAATTTTCCCGGGGCTTGAAGAAAATGAAGTTTCGATTAGTTAGAAGTAGTTTAGACACGACTAAGGTGACGGAATCATGCCGAAGCTTATGATAGTTCTCTCGTTACTGTTTTTTCTTAGTTTTGCTGCTAATGGTATTATACTAGACTATGTTGAATCTATAATTGAACATATTAAAAGTTTAAAACTTCATCAGACATTACTTTTTATAAATATAAATGACATCTCTCCAACAGAAAATATCGCACTAAAGAAAATCATGTTGATTCATCCAACTGCTCTTATTAACGTTAAAAACCTGTCACTGGTAAATTATAATCAAACAAGAATTTTACCTCCTTCAACTACTTCCAGAAGTACAACTTTACTTGCAATTCTTCAAGAAAAATTTCAGTTTGCAGAAATGAAGCTTATATTAAGTTTTTATATTCAATTTGCTCCCCAGTACATAAGACCAAGGTGTTTGCTTATCACTTCTGACATTTTACCAACAGACATAGAAACAATTTTGAAATATGCATGGTCGAAACAATTTTTGGATTTCTCTATTATCAACCAAAGTTTTGAAAATAGCGCATCTAATGTACAGCTGTGTCACTTTGACCCATTCCGAATGCAATTCAATTGTAATTACTATAATCGATCACTACCTATTTTTCCTGATAAAATTATAAATGCAAATCAGTATGAACTTAAAAGTGACTATTGTGAATCAATACCATTCATGTGGAAAAAAACAGTGAATAATGCATCCAGGATTGTAGGAATAGCATTGGGAAAACTAAAACTTGTTGCAACAGCTCTTAATTTTAAAATTGTTATAAATGCTGATGGAAATGGAAACATCGCTGTTGGTTACAATAATTTAATAAAAGGAAATAGTGACGTTTTTTGTCTGGAGTACATTATTACAAAAGAAAGAAAAAATCAAAATATCGAATCAGGAAGAATTTTATATTATACAAAAATAATCGCTGTAAGTTTAGCAAATAGAAAAGCGAATGACGATTTTACAATTTTAAGTATATTCTACAAAATGTTTCCTCTATATGGAATTATTTTATTTTCTGGAGTAGTATTTTATTTCATAAATTCAGTAAAAACATTAAAACTTGTAGAATATTTTGGTCTTTTGTTTGGTCAAGGTAGTGTAAAAAAACCTGAGAAAAATTTTGAAAGAATAATATATATTTTAATTACCCTTTTATCTATGATTTGTTTATCCCGTGAAATTAGTAAAATAATAGATCACTTAATAATTCCACCTCAAGAAATATCTATTAAAAGTTTTGAAGATATATTAAAATATGACTTAAAAACTTACGTTTATTATGATACTATCGATAACATTTTCTATGAAAATGATAAATACACTAAAATGTTGAAATCAAAAGCAATTCCGTTTTACGAAGCAGACTATTGTTACAATTTACTGCGAGAAAAGAGAGATGTAATATGCTTCACAAATGACGTAAGAGCTGATCTATACTCTAAAACTATGTTCGACGAAGACTACAAACCTTTAATAAGAGTGCTAGATATTGAGTCAAGCCTTTTCCCAAAAGCTTTTCTTTTTAAATCTGCGTTTCCTTTTTTAGATAAGCTTAATAAAATGGCACTGAGAGTTTTTGAATCAGGTATTACAAATTCTGCATCATTTGAATATGATAACAAAATGATTCCTACATTACTTTCTAAAACAGATCAAAGCTATATGCCGCACGAAAGTGTTACTTACCTTCAGCTGTTACCTATTCATGGAATAGGTTGTTTATTCTCAGTAATTATTTTTTTAATAGAAATGATATATAAAATGTAATGAAATGAGCATATGTAATTTAGTGTGTTAATAAACGATTGCAGTGAAATGAAATATTATAACTTGAAATTTTCTTATCCCTTTTCTTATCCCTTTTACTTTATAATTTATCACTATAAACAATAACCCAATACTGTAAAATTTTACGCGTTCATTTTCAATTAATATTCATAATTTATTCAAAATTATTAGCAACAAATTGTGATATTATTAAAAACTAACATTTTACATATTGTTGAATAAATTAAAACTTCATGCTCTGATGAAGGCATAAATGTATTCGCATAGTATAGGTCTAGAAATTAACGGAGAATACTTATTTTCAAAATACAACTAATATTACTCTTACTCTTTGCAATGCAAGAATATGTAATTTTATTAAGTAGGCTTACAGTAAGACAATTTTGACTCGCCAAGAAATAGCGGCTTGTTATTAGTACGAATAAATAACTAATCCTAAAATTGCTCAATTATTTTAACATGTTTTACACTTATTTTTGGAAAAATTTTAAAGAAATTCTCACAATGTAAACAAGAGTTCAAAGGTGTTTCGTAAAAAAGAACTTTATTTGATAAATACAAAATTTCTAATAAAAAATACTTTCCATTCACAATGAAAAAAAAGCACTGCCAATCAACATGACATTTTAATAATCCTCCCCGAAAAACAACAGAAGCAAATACAATCCCAATTAAATCAAGCTCCCTCTGCCACTGCATAATAAACGAGCACCTCTCGGCCGATTTTAATGAAGGCATCCTTACCCAACATCCGCATTAAAAGTTTAATCGGGCTCTGCGAAAACAACAAAAAAAAAAAAAAGGAAAAAAAAGGGACGAACGAAAAACACGCAGTCACTTACCCTTGAGCGCGGACTTGGGGTTGCGTCGGTGGCACTTGGTGCCCTGGCAGCCGCGGTGCTGGACCAGCTGCGGGCAGTGCTTGCCGCCGTTCTCCGGCGCGCGCTCCACCAGCCGGGACCTCGTCTGGGCGCCTGGGCCACACTCGCTGTCGCACGACGACCACGGACCCCAGCCCGACACCACGCAGTCCAGCACTGCAAGGAGAGAGGAGTCGTTGGTTTATAAAGTGTATGCCTTTGCCGATTCGTTGAAGGTTTTGTTGTTACGTGGATTTTGATACTTCGGCAATTGGGCTTAATTTTGGGGTGAAAAAATATTTTTAAAATATTCAATATTATTAGATGTATCGTTATAAAGTACAAAAAGGTTTTATTTTTACAATTACTTATGATACATATAAGGCAAAGCTATAATTCCACAAATTAATTATTGATTTGTGCTATTATATTCTAGTTTGTCACCATGAATTAAAAATGTTTTCGTAACAGAAATATCAGCTGAACCATAAGTTCAATTTTAAAAATAACAAAAAATCAATGAGTATCATCAATTAATAAATGGAATAATAAGTGGAAAATATTCATAAATAATTTTATCGCTTGCAAAACAAAAGTTGTTTAAGTATTAAATAACCTTTCTAGCTACAATATTCTTAGATACTAAAATAATAAACCCCATAACAATCAAGCCAAGAATAAACCTCTACAACAAAAAGAGCAAAATCCTCCTCAAAGGTACGCGTATCAAAATAAAAACAGCAAGCTCATTAGCCACTTACGCCCAACATCTCCCATTCCTATAATACCTCTAGACGCATTAGCCGCGCCAACTCCCCCTATAAGCGCGCAGCTCGATTTCTGCGCCGTCGCAAAACAAAAAAAAGGGAACACCGAACGCTTGTTTCGGCGATCCATTAAATCGAGCTCGGCCGTTTAGCGCTCGATATATAGGAAGGAGGCAGTGCGCGCGAAAACGAGCAGAAAATTAGCAATGTAAAGAGCTGCGAGCGGCGGACGCGAGACCATTAATTTATATAATACGCGCCAAGCCGGGACGAGCTGGCGCGCGCTGCCAGCTTCCAATACAATTACTCGCTTAATATCGCTCGCTCGGAAGGACGCCGAGTAATCGCGGCTGATGCGCTCTTCGTCGTGCAGGGGAGAGAGGAGTTACTCGGACTGCGGTCAGTCTGTTCTGCTTGCCGTGGCTTATTGCGCGGCCGAGGCTCGTTATGGATGAATAAATCCGAAGGGCGAGGTTTGTGTCGTGGGTGCCGAAAGAGGTTGTCAATTAAAATTTTTATGCAGTTTACAGTAATGAATTATTCTTGTTTAGAAGTTGTTTTTTTTTAATTGCTGTTACCGAGCTTGTTGACACGAATATTTTTATTAAAAAAGGTTTTGCAAAGATTTTGTAAAAAAAAAAATTTTGTATTAATTAAAAAAATAATTATTTATTACTATAAATAATCCCAAATTAAATTTCAGTAATAAATATTTTTATTTCTTCATATCTAAAAACTCTTAATATCTTGTTACTCCGCTAATAGATTCCCTTTCTCCACTGACATCATTTATTTTTCTTTCAACTTACTTTCATCCCGAAATATTATTTTCCTTTCCTTCTCCATCCACTATTTAATTTGGCAAATAAATTTTTAAACTCCGATATCAGTTCCGATGCAAATTAGATCAAAGACAGATTGGGTATTACGCTCTCTCCGTTGTATTGGAAATTTCCTCCGCGGCTCACCTTGCAAATCGCCAAGGCAAAGGATCAATTGTTTGCAATTGAAATAGTTTGTACCCTGGATAAAAAGAGGTTCTTGAAATTTGCTCGGAGGAAGTTTGGAAAAATTTATCAAAGAACATTCTTAAATTGAAATTCTTTGAATTCTTTGAAAAATTTCCTCTCTCGCTCTTTCATCTCGCACTTTCTCATAACTCCTAACCCCTTCATAAAGTTTTTCACACGCAGAAGCAGAGGCACCTTTTTTTTTTTTTTTTTTAAAGCGTTAACCTTAATTTTCTAAAAGCCGTTATTTCCAAAGGGGATTTCGCGCGTTAATAAACCGGCCTTCTTTTACGGCATCTCCCTTTTGTCAAATTCAAGAGCGAACACAGACTTCTCTGGCGCAAAGCTGCAATCGAAATGGGTCAATCTCGAGTATAGATTATGCAAAATTAAAAATTTACCTTAATTAAGTTGAGACGGAAATAATCATTTGAGATTATTAGTGTCCAATATGATTCTAAAATAAATTATTTATTGATTTCTATATTTCTAGCTTCTTCAAAAAGGAGTTGCAAGTCTTTATGAAATAAAATAGTATAAATAACTGATCCATTTTAAAATATTTTTGGCTAATTTAAGAATACCAGCACTATCATATCCCACAAATTTCCAAGCAGTTCCAAAAACTTTTCAAATTTCCATCATCCTCGAACTCTTATCACCTCCGCTTCCCAGTCGATTCTCGAGCAAAACAGCGGAAGCCCCGTCGACGAGCTCGCTAAGAAAAATCCCGACTATATCTCGTAAAAAAGCTGCTCGCCTTTAAAAAAAATTCCGCCCCTCCCCGAGAGCCTCCCGCGGCAATCTCTCCTCTTCCCGCGCGTTATAAGGGAAGCCTCCTCCGCTCGAAACGCGATTACGCGGATATGCGCCCGGGCCCGGGGAGAGATTTCTTCTCTCTGCCCTCCGCTTTTCATTACCGGGGCTTCGCGAATTACGCTCCTCCTTTATCGCGCCCGGGGAAAAACGGGGGGCTTCCCCCGTCATTTGCACCTCGGCAATAAGCGCGCGCGGAGAGAGAGAGAGGATCGCGTGTGCGCGCGCGTGTCCGGCGCTCGGCACGTCAGAGGCGACGCCGGAAAAGCTCCGAGGTGTTCTTTATTTCGAGCGGGCGGAGGGACTGCAATTCGAGTTTTACATTGACTTGATTATGCTTTGGCAGGTACGTGAAAACGGGCATGAATGGTATATGAGCGCTGCGCTTAATTTCAAGTTTTTAAATTAAAGCATTATTGTGGGGTTTTTAAAGGCTGCAAAGCTCAATTATGAATATGAATTTTGGAAAAGGCACACTTTATGTGCTTAATTCATTCGTTTCATTTCATTTTACGTTTTTTTCGCATCTCATTTAACGATGTAAAGGTTAAAAAATTTATTAGAATTTTCTCTCAGCGCATTGAAATTTGATATGCGCACGGAGAAAGATGGTTTATATAATATATTCTTGACTAATATCCAGGAATAAAAGAGACATTTTAATCAAAATAATTTCGTTACATTAACGCATATATAATTTAATATCAAATTGAAGCAGTTTTAAATATTCATATAATCACAAAATGAAATAAGAAATAAAATAAACAATCATACATTTTAATCAATAATGCATTTGATTATTGTTAACAATTCCATTATTAAATAAAATGCTTTTTCGGGAATGTTAATTTGGTTTGTTTATAATTAATTTGAATAAATGAATTTCATCCATTATTAAACAACTATCGTGTGATTTTACAAATTCTTGAATGTTTGAAACTGGGTAAGGAATGTTTTAAAAATTGCCTCGAGGGAAGAGGTTCTCTTAATATTTCGATTTGTACAGACTGTCCTGAAATAACATGGTAAAACCCACAGATGATTGAATTCTCTTTTGAATGAAATGTAAATTATAAATGAATAGCTATCTTATATGTGAACGATTGAAATTCTTAAAAACTAAGCAATTTAAAGCACGCAAAAATCAAATTATTTGTTTAAAATAAACATTATAAATATTAATGACGGACATGCTAATTGTGATAAATTACTAACAATAAGTTAATAAACCACAATTCTGCCTGCAGAAATTATAATAAAAAACAACATTCCTTAAAAACGCTAAGCCACCTGAATATTGCTATTCTTGCACAGCCATCCAACCCTCCTGAATCCTGTCAAAAATCAAGCGACCCTAACCATTTCCTGCAGACAAAAAAAAAAAAAAACAATCCCTGGAGTCTACTCTCAGGGCGTCCGAACGAAGGGCACGCAGCGGTGGAAGCGAGAACATGAAGCCCCCGCAAGTTCCGGCAGCGTGAAATATCTTTGGTCCCCAGGATAAATCGTCAAAGTAATCCTCGCCCTGCGGCGCGACACACATACACACACAAGATAATGCCGCCGAGCCAAGGATCGAACCAACCGCCGGCGAGCCAAAAAGCCGGACGCCCCAAAGGTACACCGACGAAATCCGGCAGATAAATTTGTTTTATATTAATTTCTAGATTGGACATCGCTGAGATTCAGTCGCGGCGGCCGATTCTCTGCCCTTTTTTTGGTTAGGAAGGCTTTCGCCTGAGAGTCGATTGCAAGTTCGGGATTATTCAAAAGTCCATTAGGGAGGAGCGAGTGGTTTTTTATTAATTCGGAAGTTGAGAGTATCGGGCTGCATTAAGGCGCGTTACTCAGCTGGAAATTTTCTCGGGGAGGGGTGGGGAGGGGGGGCGAAGTGTACTTGTAGTTTAAGGAGGATGATATCGGCTTTTTACGAAAGGATGAATAAGCAAACGAAAGTTTGGTTTTAATATCGGGTACTTTTGCGATATGGCCAGAGTTTTCCAAGAAAAGAAAAGAATTGTAGTTTTATTGCTCTTTGTTGATTCTTTTGTATTAATTCAAGCATTAACTTTATTTTGTTTAGTTCTTTTTGAGTTTCGAAATTTCTTTTCTATTCTTATTTGTAATCCATAAAATGTTATATTTTTTATGTACATAACTTTACGTTGGGGTTTATGTAATTTACTATATTTTGATTCTTTTAAAGTTAAATTGGTTTCTTGTATAAAAAAAATAGTTTAACTGAGTTTAAATTCTTTTAATACACATTTTGTAAGTAATTTTAAACAGTTAAAACTACGAACAATATTTTTACGATAAAAGACGCCGTTAAAAATTTTTCTTCCCATTTCAAACCTTTCTTGACATTAAAACAAACAAACAGCAGCTTGAGAAATTACTTCAAATTACCGCCTCATGCATCTACACACCTTCATTTCCATCCACCCAAACTACCGAGCCAAAACGCATCTCAATACTCAAAACCTCGAAATAAAACAAATTTCAGTCGTTAAACTAAAACTAAATCGAATCTCCGTAAACGGCCTCCTCCTCCTCCTCTTCCCCCATTAAACTGACGCCTAAAGCAGCGATAAACCGCCCTCCCCCAGGTAAGCGTTACGAGCTGTCGGCGCGAGCGCAGGCGGTGCTAACCTGGATCCTGGAGGACATAATCGAGAAGACGCTGGAGGACGCGAAGCGGATGGCCGAGGTAGCGGGCAAGCAGCGGGTCGAGCTCGCCGAGGTCGAGGAGGCCCTCAAGCGACTCTGCGAGCGATATCACGCCCGATGGAACAGTCCGAAGACCGACGGCAAGCGGCCCGCCTCCGCCTCGCGCAAGCATCTGCCCAGGCGGTTCTGATATATGCTGGATTCAACGGTGATGCCGTCCGCGGATCTTTGTGCCGTTTCGTTTGTTTTGCTTTCCAATAAAGTCGAAATTGTTTGAGAGAAGCGGGGAGATTTTCATTTTTGCGCGTTTCGTTAATTGGAACTGGGGCCTGGGGTCTTTATTTATTAGCGAAAAATTGAGCTTTGATAGTCGTATTTTTGATAAAGTGACTATTAATAGAATTTCAGATTTGTAAAAATAATAAATTAGTTACCAAGTTTTAAGGAATTTAGTCGAAAATGTCTAAAAACTAAAACGAAACTTTTTGCTTCCAACTTTGAGTATAAAGTAATAAGATTTTTGGGAATGCACTAGCCATTCAAGAAACGTCAGTTTTTGACTTTCACTAATTTGCATAAGAAAGCCGGCGGAGCTTCTCAAAATTTAGAATTCTGCTTTCCGAGAAAATTTTTCGCATTCTCAAGTTTCTACTTCTTCCTATCCCCTTGCTTTCCAGAAAAATAAATCCCTCGCTTAAAACCCAAAACATTCTCGCAGATCAACTCCACCCCTTAAATCACCAACCCGACCTCCCGGATCTAGCTGAAAATCTCCCTAATTGCAGCGCAACTCCGTTCCCCCAATTAAACAAAAAAAAAAGTAATACCGCCCGTCGCGATTCCCATCAGAAATTACGCGTCATTACAGCGCCGGCGACGTACGAACGTACCGCCCGCACGCCAGACCGTGATTAAATTGAAAACGACGCTTTTTCCCGGCGAAAAATTATACGCGCCGGCGTGGGGAGCTTTCGCGAGTTCGTCCGCGAAGCAGCAAAAAAAGGGGGGGGGGGCCGAGCGAGGCGTTCGCTCGCGCGAGGAGGTGAAAAACGCGCTTCGGCGCGAACGCGCGCGTTTCCCCTCGGCGAGTCAAGAAAATAATCGTCCCATCGGGACGCGGACATCCGCGCCTCTTAAATAACTGTAATAAATCGCGAGCGCGATCTCTCTCTCCCCCTTTTTCCATTATCGGCGTTTTTCCGAGGCGCTGCACTGAATGCTTAGTGGAAATGCGCGTTGCCGCTGCATCTCGCTGCCTCGGGAGCGCGTAAAGTTGGATTTATTTTTCTGAAATGCGTTTCTCCTTTTTTATCAGCTGGTAAATACTGACCGGGTAATTAATGGGAGGACGCACTGGCAATTTATTCTTTATTTTGTGGAGAAAAAAAATCTGTAAAACGTTTATTACATTTTTTTATTTACAACTAAACTTGTAAATATAGCTATATCTTTAAGAAAATAAGGACTGATAACGATGTAAAAACAAATGTATTTAGAAACCGCATCTATCTACAACCGTATTTACTTCTACAAAACGAACTCCAAAAAACTCAAACTTCTCTATTAAATTTTATTTTCTCGTTACATTTATCGAAGCAATCAAAGAGAAGTTAACTGTCCTATTTTAGTTACGCACGCAATCCGCAAAAAAAATGTACCCTGCGAATAACAATTTTCCCGGAACCCAGCTACTTTTGTTTGCTTTTTAAATATTGCCCGCAGCACCGAACGGACTGTTTTCGACGACGAGACAAACATATTTTTGCAACGAATGCTTCGACGTCCGTTATAATTCTTCGCCGTCCGAAAGGCTTAAAAGAGAAGCATGCACAAAGCGTCCGATTGGCCTCTGTAAAAAAAAGAAGCCACCTCCGTGATTAATTACCTCCGAAATCCTCAAAATATTAATCATTCTTTCAATTTCAGGCCGCCGAGCATCGTCCACCGATCCCCGCGGCCTCGTTAAATTCACCTCCTCTTTGCACTTGGGCCGCGATTAAAATTCAAATCCCGCAGTAAATCGTCATTAGCGGCGGCCATTTCTCACTCAAAAAGAGAGAGATCCCATTTCGAGGGAGAGAGAGCCAAAAGTGTAGCCGAGGAGCAAAGCTACTCAGCTTCTAAGTTTCCGCTCGAAAGACGGCGCTCCATTAGCGCAGGTAGCCGAAACCGGGCGGTCCCAACGGCAAAAAGAGAGAGAGAGAGAGAGAGGAGGCCGTAAATTATAATCCGGGCCAGTCTGATTTATCGCGGGCCTTTGTTTCGCGGATAAAAATCCGCGCGCGGCGTGGGCGTCTTCCCGTCGGATTCCTGGAATTCCCGGGCGGGTTTTTTTTTTTTTTTTCGTTGTGTTTTTTTTGCGCCGATCGGACGGGAGGGAGCTTATTTCGCGGAGCTGGACTGGCTCGCGAGGCCAGAGGCTTGACAATATGATTATCCGGTTTTGCATTGTTGCATGCATGACAGTGCGGTTCCGGGGAGAGCGAGAGAGAGAGAGAGGAGCTTTGTGCCCCGGGAATGGGGAAAAAGGTTTTTCGTGTTTGAAAATTCTTCTTTTACGGCTGCGTAAAACTTGAGGCACTCCGTCTATTTCAGATAAAGCAAGTAATCGCGCCTTTTTTATGGCTCGTAATATTTTCAGGAAATTCTTAGTTTCAAGGTAAACTAAAACGTATACCTTTACACACTTTCTATTAAGATATTTGTTTGTTACTTAACTCTAATTAATTTAATTATTTTAAAATATTTGAACCTACTACTCACGTCTACAAAGATCGATGAAACGAAACGAAAGACAAGAATACTAATCAAATCAATCAATCCGCAAAGCTATACTAAAAACATTATACAAGCTTGCTTCCACCCTCCTCAAGAGCCTGCAGTACAACCCCCCACCTCGGCTCTCGAAAATCTCCTCGCCCCTCAAAAAATCCTCTCCTCTCCACCTGGCTTAAACGAGAGAGCACAAACACGCGCTTCGCCGGGCTCTCGGTCGAGCGCGGCGCCCAGTCCAGGAAGAAATGCAAATGTAAAGCAGTAATTACACGGCTCCGCCTCGCGGATTCGTACAGAACCGTCTGTCAATTACGCGGCCGTCGCGCCGCTGCCGCGGAATTACGTAAAGCTCCGGGGCCGGGCTTTTAATTTGCATTATTTACGAGCCCCGGCCGAGCGATATGCCATGCGAAAGAGCGCCGTGTGAGAAAAAAGAGGGATCGCTTTGCTTCTCGGGAAAGTTCGGGGGACGGAGGACGGACAAGTTTCGGGGCGAGGGAATATAGTTTTTATTTGAAGTCAATTTTAATAAACACATTAATTAATTAAGTGGAAGTCTTATAGACTGCTCAAATTTTAGATGTTTTTTGAGTGAATCTTAATTGGTAAAAAAAAATGAAGTTAAATTATTTTAATACGATTTAATTTCGTTGTTGACTATAAGCCGATTACCAACTATCTGTTTATGGAATAGGATTATAGTTCTGAATAATCAATGGGTATTATAATATTTATATAATGATATTACGTGTTTAGAATTTGCTTTAATTAATATAATATGTACTTCATCCGATTCAAACACAATAAATGCGAACACACTTATAATCTACTAATAAATAAAATAACTATAATTATTTTACGGATGAAATTCCGAAATACTTGATGCATTTGCTCTTGTCCCCGAAACTTTCTCGGCATAATATCGCGATCAAAAACAATCTTCTCGAAAAATACGTCGATCCCCGCCTCTCCGCTTCGCCAAGACACATTTTCCCCGACGTGAACGCTCGATAAAACCCCGACAAATTTCGTCGAAATTCAAACGTTCCGCCCGTTAACGGGAAGTCGAGAGTAACGATTTTTAAATAGGCTCCCGGGAAAAAGGAGAGGAGGGCCGCCGGCGCCTAATATTCCCTTTTCCCGAGGCGCTCGGCAATTACTCCCGCGCCCTCATCCAGCGAAGACCCGGGGAAACATCAAACAAAACATTCCACCTGCGCGCGCGTCGCGTCTCCGGAGAGGACGCCGAGCGTTAAACGTTATTTTTTTTTTCTCTCTCTCTCTCTCTCTCTCTCTCTCGCTCTCTCCAAAGGAACCTCTCCCGTTCTCGCGAGTTTACCGTCTCCCCGCGCCGTGAGAGGGGGGAACTTTGGCGCCGCTCGATACGAGAGAGCTGTAGTTGTTTCGCCGTTATCGCGAGATATTCCTATTGAGTTTCGAGAAAAATTAGATTCGCCGGGAATTTTAAGTCGGGAATTGCACCCTTAGAGTGTTCCCGAAGCAATTCCCCGTTGCTTCCTTGCGCGATTCCTCCCTTTTAGGAGCGTGTGCTTTATTCGAGTTTTGAAATGTCTTTTTCTCGGGGAAGGAGGGGGGGGGGCTGAAAAAATGGAGAATAAAGTTTCGCGCAGACACGAGTCCGGTGTGTATAAACCTGCTTTTAGCCGAAGAAACGTTGCGGATGGTTTTTTCTTTTTTTTTTTAGTTGCCCTTGTTTCGGGGGAACAATGCAATGCAGTTACTTTCCAACTTTTTATCTTGCGTCTACTTTGCGACATATGGTTCATAAAAATTTTTAAAATATTTGCACTATTTTGAAGAAATGGATCCGAGCGAAGAGTCGCAGGAGAGAAATTGTGAAGTTTTCTTTTGACGAAAAATGGGGAAAGTTTTCAAGATTCTTTAGCAGTTCAATGAATTAACTGAAAGATTTTATTTTTAGATTTATAAATTAATTAAGTTCAATAAAAATTAAACTCATTTTAATAATTGATGATTGCAGTCGTTCATTTGAGGAAATAACTCACTTTTAAGGAACGTCATAATAATTCGTCTGAAGACGCAGTATAATTATTCCCTCTTTAATCCACCTTAAATTTTGATGACCAAAATGAATCTAATAAGACTTTACGTTTCCTCAAATGAATCTAAGAATAAGCTCCCGTCATAAAAGCAAAAAGAAAAAAGAAAAAAAAGAAAAGAAATAACAGGAGCAGAGAAAACAGCGCATTGAATCGAAACGAAAGCAATTTATGCAAATTCCCAATTTAAACTGCGTGCGCTCGTTAAAAAGCGTTGAGCTTTTAAATTAGCTTAAAAAGCCCATAAGTCAGGCGCTTGCGCGCGCGAATCAAGCAAAACTGCACGACGTTCGCACAGACGGACTTTTATTCCTTCCCATCGCGAGCATCGTGTCACTGAACTTCGAGCGAGAGCAAAAAGCAGTCGCTCCGCTCTCCTCTCTCTCTCTCTTTTGCTCTCGCGAACACTTGTCGCAATCGCTTTCCACGTATATGGAGAGACGGAGGAACTGTCGGGATCTGCTCTGCTGCTGTCGCTATATACCGACTGAACATCCATGTTAAGAGGTCAGCGGAAGCGCTTTTTACGCGATGCGCTCGAAGAAATGCTTAATCGCTGGAATTTTAATCGTTGAATTACATTTTTAAGTTATTTATGAACGTTCTCGGCGACTGATTTTTAATTAACATTTGTCGTTGTCTTGTAAATAAATATTCGTTTACAACATAACAATAATATAAATAATAACAACGTGGAAAAACATTAAATTTCTGGAAAGATATGTATTTGCTTCGAAACAAGCAGTTTCCTACAAAAAAAATCCGCGCGTACGTCAATTTATTACGCAACACCCATTCAACTTGGAATCCTTGATTAAAAATAAAAATAAAACCCTCGAAGCATTAAGAAAGCCATGCGAGTATATTGATATCGTAAAATTTCACATCATCTCGAGCACGTCTCATAAAAAGGCCAAATATAGCATTAACATCTTCCCGATACTCATATAGTGACGCCTGTGAAAAAAACATTTAGATTCCCTTTGAACCAGATACGCAAAGGCTCGCGTCATTACCCCGTGACGTGGCCCGATGTAAGCTTTGAGCTTCCGAGGCCGTAAAAGTCTCCGCAAAGAGAGAGAAAAAAGAAAGGGAGAAGAAATGCGGGTAATTAACCGGCGGGGCAATTTTTGATTAGATTAGTTGGCGCGCGCATCAATTAAACGGTATACTCGCAAGCCCCGGCGAATCGTCTTTCGGTGCTCGTAATTAACCCGAGCAATTAACTCCGGCGAGGCTTATCGATTCGCTCTTTTTCTCTCTCGAGGGAGTTGCTGCTGCTGCTGCTGCCTGCCTGGCCGCCGCTTCTTCTTTTGCTTTTCCGCACCCTTTCGCCGCCGCAGTCGCGAGAAGTGGCCTGACGTTGATAAAACGCGAGGCCGCGAAAAAATTTCCTAGGGAAAGCTCTCGCCCCGGGATTTTCGTTCGATCTGTCACTTTCAAACTTCTTCTCGGAGGCCGCCGTCGCCGCCGAGGCTCCTTAATCTTTTTCTTCCTTGAAAGCTGCTGCTGCCGCCGCCTCTGCTTTTTGGCGAGTGCGAATGGAGTTGTCCCTCTCGCGGCTGGAATTAGCTTTTGATAAGCAGGGATTTGTTCCCGGCCGATATGGCGAGTTGGGCGATTGTACTGCGCCTGCTGACGCCGCTGCTTGGCGCGGAAATTGAGAGGTAATCGAGTTCTTTTGTGATTATAAGCGTTAAAAACTGCTGTTTGCTGCATTTTATAAGTGAGTAATAATGAGGTTATTTTAAACCGGTATTCAGCAGGTTTTTAAAATTTACAATTATTTACTCAAATATTTAAAATAAATTTAGAGCATAAAAAAGTAGATAAAATAATAAAAAAATATATAATTAAAGTCAAAAAGCAATTTTAAACAAAAACGATTCCACTTCTATACTTAGAATATCTCTATCAAGAGATGACTCATTCACATAAGCTCCCAAACTCTCCTCCCAATCGTTTTTTTTCCAATCGCAGAAGCTTCGAGGAAGAGAGGCTCGAAAACGTAATTTATCGCGGGGCATTTCGCATTTCGGCTCTGCAGCCGAAAGGGCTCCGAGGCAATCCGCGATATAGGCCGGGTATAATGCGACAAGCGGATTAATAACGATATTTAAATTTGCGCCCGACACGCTAAGCCCCGTAGTAAGCCGCGACTTTGTGCAGAGGCGCGTACGCGTATAAATGTTCGCGCAAGTTAATGATTACGTCGGCGAATTTAGCTCATTACCGCTGCTCGATTTTACCGGGCGCCTTTGTCTAGGTTTAATTCAATTTTTGCCGCTTCTGTTTCCGCGGAATGTTTCCGGACTGCGAGTAATTGGATGTGTGCTGATTAAAAAGTTTTAAGTGATATTTTAATAAGAAAGATTCAAGTTTAAAGCGTTTGAAAAGCTTTCGTGTATGGAATTTTAACTAGTTATGTACTATGTACTGAAAAAGTGACTTGTAATTTAGAATAAATTTCTTTTTTAAGATCATAGAAATTGCTATAAGAATAATAGGAAGACTCCTAAAACTCCTGCATTGGGTTTATGTTCGTTTTTTATGTTAAAAAGATTTCTCCAGGTAGTAACCTCTAGTGGAACTAAAAAATTGTCTTAAACATCGTATTATTGAAAGAACTATTTTTCTCGGAATGGATCATTTTCCTCTAAAGTCTCTCCATGAAATGAAGTATCTTTTAATGCCCTTAAACTAATTGAAAAATGATTTGTTTTCTGCAATTTCTTTTTTTATAACAAGAAACGTAACAAATAACAACTTCAATGTTCTTCTATATAAATACGATATCGAATCCTTTCCAGGAGCTGAAAAAAGAGCCTTCTTGCCAGACTAATAAAATTGTTTTCCCACAATCCTCGAAAAATCCCCCGACCCCCGTTCGGATCACCGAGCGACGGCAGAATTTTCCAAAAAAAAACACCTGTAATCTCCCCCAAAACATTTTTCCTCCTGGTCCCAATTCCGCGAAAAAAAGAGTCCAGAATCCCCGATAAAATCAGCGGGCCGCGGTTATAAATATTCCGGGCGTCCGTTCGCGCGGCGCAACGAGCAACGAGTTTTTTTTTCGGGCGATCGCACGCATTATACAAGTCCGCGCGTCGCGCGCGCGGCAATGAGCGTGTAATGCTGCTTTATGGCGACGCGGGCAATTGGCCAACTCGCCGATAATTCGTCCGGTCGGTGCGCGCATTGAAGGGAAGCGGACACGCGGCCCAACATATCCCATTTAGATACACGGCTCGGGCGCCGTTAAAATTTACGGCTTTTAATAAAGATACGCGGCTTATCTCGCGGGGTAAAAATACAACGGGCGGCGAAAAGATGGGAGATGGGCTGGCCGTGACGCGGGGAGTTTTGGTTTATTAATTTGCTTAGGTGGGAGGGATGGGTTGGCGCGCTGGGAAACGACCGGGTATTAATTATTGTTTGACGGCTCGGCGGGTNTGCAGGGGTCAGTCTAATTTCGGAAAACGACGGAAGAACAGTGGCGCTGGGGATTTCGATGATAATTAACGTTTGATTATTTTCAAAGGGGGATTGCACCGTCAAATTAATATCTAATTGTCTTCGTGTTTTAGAGTTTATGTTATGTACAGATTGAATATTGAGTCATTGTTTTTCATGTATTGGCAATAATATTCATCAAATCGGAATAATTCGTCAATTTTTATATAATCTGGATTTATTCTCGGATATTACGATTACTATCTAAAATCAATACAAAAATTCGAAAAATATCGTTGTTACTTTAAAAGATCAATGTTACGACATACGCATAATGTCTAAGTTCCACATAATCACAAAATAAACGTGAAATGTGGGTTTTATCTTCGAAATTTAATAAAAAAACGACTAAAAAATCAACGCTCCCCCTCGTTTTATGTTCGTATTTCAATTCCAAACACCGATAAAATCTATTTCAAATTTAAAAAGCACATTTACATTGCATAATACTCAAAGCACACGCATTCGTTTATCTCCACCTTGTATTTACATACCTCGTAAACCTCTCTCTACCTTTAAAACCCTTTTGCATCCCACGTTAAAACAAATAAACCTCCCCCCCCCCCTCTCTATCTCTCTCTTGTACACAATGTCTCAATTGCTCAGCAAAGATTGCAGCGAAAGGCTAAAAGACTCGGGGAAAAATGAGCCCTAATACCTTTGACCCTTCAACGAGGATCTCGAGCCGGCAGCTTTATCGCGCTCCATTAAGATCCGCCGTCGCATAAATTTCGCGGCCGAATTCCGAGCCGGCCATTACGTGCCTGAACTCCTGTTTTAATGATTTCCCTTTGCGAGAATGTGACTCAGGAATATTTAGGCGGGCCGCTAATGTCCTCATTATAGGGAACGGACCGAGAGGACGCAAGCAGAGTTTTTGCTTTTTAGGGTCACCGGCGGGAGCTGGATGAATTAAGTTTTGCGAAAGAGAGAGAGAGAGAGAGAGAGAGAGAGAGAGAGATAGATGAGATCTTGAGTGGAAAGGGGAATAAAGATGTCAGGCAGAGTTTAAATTGAGTTTAAAGGGATGTATTGTGCTTGTGTCAGCGCAGATGTCACTCGAGAGCGAAGTGCGTTTTTCAAAATTGCTTTTTTGCAAGAGAGCATCGAGTGCTCGAACGATTCTGTATGCAAAGTTTAAAGGGTCCTTGGACTGTCTGAAGAAAATGTTAGTCATAGCTAAGTGAGAGAAATGATATAGCTCGAGATTAACTCGTCATAATTGGTTTTTAAATATTTTATTCTTTCATTCCATGGAAACAACTGTGCATTTTTCTTATTAAAAATGAAGTAAGTTAATTAAGCTGTCACAATTAATACAAGTTTAAAATACATAATTGTACTTTAAAACTCCGGTAGAAAATTAACTGAAATTTTGCAGCTACGAACGTCACATCAACCAGAATCTCCATTACGAAGCAACTTTCCATTACGAAAATTATGTCACAATTCAACTCCGTTATAATCAAGCAAAAGGCTCATTCCCTACTTACAAATTTATAATTCCGGCAAAAACTTTCTCGCTCCAAATAAATAGCAGCTCTAAATCCGAAAAACAAGGCTCTCTCATTAAAACGAGCTTCCGCGCGACATTCACACCTCCCCCAAAAATAGCGCTTGCCACTCTCTCTCTCTCTCTCTTGGCCCTCGCGAATAAGTTAAAAGCCGCTGCGGCAGGTGCTGGCCTCCGCGAGGCAACTTTTCTAATTAGTATGTCCAACAATTATTCAGGATCCCCGAATTCGTTGGAAAAGGGGAATGAAAAAAAGGCGGATTCGAATAAAAAAAAGTTTCTGGCAATAAAAAGAAAAGGAGGAGGGGGAGGAAGGTCGCGAAAGCGAGAGAGAGAGAGAGAGCGGCATCTCTCACCTACTTTCCGAACAATGAAGGGGCTGTGCTCTAGGTTTCTCTCTTCCTTAAATAGAGCCTCGTGAAAACGCGAGCAAGACAGCCATTAATCACACTCGCGCCGCTCCGGGACGAGAGGGGAGAGAGCTTGCGAGCGTCCTTTTCCTCGCCGCTCCGTCTTCGCGCTTTAGTTTACGGCGCCTGTCGCGCACTAACCCGAACGCCTTTTTCTCCCAGGCGGAACTATTTGCGCGCCCGGGAATTGTTTGGGAAATTTGTTAGTGGATCAAAGTTTTCCGGTTTGGTATTTTTGCAAGGCGCTAGTTTTAGCTGTATGCATTGAGCGAATTGAGGAAAACTGTCTAGTCTTTTTGGATTTTTTGCTGTACGTTCGATTTATTTTTCAGGGATTTTTTTTGGACAATTTTTAATTATTATTAACGAAATAAGTGACGAAAATTTTGTTTAAGAAACTTCTTTTACGCAGAAGTTTTCTGCTATTTACATAAAAATGTTTTTACACTAAGCAATTACGCGATGAAAATTATTTCAAAATGATTGTATGTGCACAAATATTTAAAGTAAAAGATTGGAAAATATATGTAATATATTAGACGTAATTATTTCAATTTGAATGGAGTTATTTATTAATGATATCAAATATCTGGTACAAGGAATAATAAATTGTGCAAATGAAACACGTGAAATTAAATTCATTCGAAGTTACGCAATTTTATAATGAAAGAGAATAAATGAAATGAGTGCAATTTTCATTTATGTGACTTTATTTATTTTGATTAATTTATACTAAAATATTTTGTTTTCAATTTATTTTTTTTTATTTTATTAATGAAAACATTTTATTCTTTTTCTTTTCAAAATCAAAAATAAATGACAAAGTAGTGAAAAATATAAATACTCTTTTATTTAATTTGGCTTTTAATTAAAAACAGTAACTTTTTTACTTCTCTTTCTGTATCGTTCCGAAATAAATCTGCATGTACATGAATAATACCGAGAAAAAAAACTTGTACTTTTAAAGAGTCTTTATTATTTTCGAATAAGAGAACTCAATTTAAAAAAGCCCGCATTCAATTAAGAGTTAGCGACAGAAATAGCGAATTCGGGTTAAAAAATAAGTGAACGAAGTCGGCGTTCGCGCCAGCCGCCGCTAATTCAGGCATAATTGCGCGAATCAACGGGTCATCGTAAAAACTCGTTAAAATCCATTGGGTCGCGTTCGCCTGTGTCTCCTCTAATTGCCGGCGGTCAGCTATACGTCTTCCTCCCTGCTAACCGGACTCTTCTTTACATATCGATTGCCGCGCCACTTGCCCCTATTTGTCCTCCTTAACCAACGGCCTACCGCGCCGTCTAATCAAGCGGCCTCCTCAAAATTCATCGCCTCCGATGCCGAGTATAAACGAGGTAGTTTTTTGATTTATTAGAATTCTGCCGCGCGCAATTATGAAAAATTTTTGTTCTTCAATTTTATGGGAAAGCGAGCCATTAACGTGGACGAAATACAGGAAGAATTCCAATAAAAAGCGCGGGCAGGCTCGAAATTACTCCGGCTTGAAAAGTTTTTAATATGATGAAAAATTCCAGATGAACGGAGCCCTTCTTATATTGAAGAGGCTCGTAAATAGTCGCCTGCTCCGGAGGAGCTCCGGACAGCTTCGTGTAATTGATATAATCGAGGGCTCAAGTGCGATCAAAGAACTTTTCACAATGTGCGACGATCAAAGAAACGTCGATATGGGCTCGTAAATTTATTGAAAGCTGTCGGGGAATCGTTTTTGCCTCTTGGAATTCTAATTTGAATGCAATTTGAAACGTATTTGTCATAATAAATTATTTACGTGGAAAAAGATGATTCCATAAAAAAAATTAAAAATAACTGCTTGCCGTTTTTTAAAACTCTCGTGTCGTAAAAAGTTAAATCAATTCCTGCCTGAACGATGCACCCATTAATTATTCACTAAATCAGTTTTTCATTGTTATTTCCAGGTCAACGACTAGGGTGCTGCTTGAAACTTAACAAGGTAACATTGTACATACATTTCCGCATTATACGTGTAAGATTTTTACATTATCTTTTACATTATTCAATTTTTTTACTCTCCGAAAATTCAATATCCTAACGGCAATGAAACGCAATCCTTTGTTGAAAAAAAAACCCGAATATTTTGAATTTCTCCCCTTACAAAAAGCAATATTGCATCCTTCAATGAGCAGCGCAAGACAAACAGAAAAGCTATATATTGTTCGAATTGCTCCGGTTAATTATCAATTTTTCGATCGTCCCCTGCCGGTGGAAGGAGAGGGGGGGGGCGCCGGCGCGTCGGCCTCTCGTTACCAAGTGAAATTTCGCCGGTGACATTGCCCCCGCGGTCCCCTCGCTGCAAAAAAGCGAGCGCGAGCCAGGCTCCGGGGTCCGGTTATGCTAATCCGGCCCGAAATATCAGCCGGTTCTCCGGGCTCCACCCACGCGAGGACGTATATCGGGGCCCCGAGATCTTTCCTCGCAGGAAAAAAATGCGCCTGGTTGTTGCTCCTTTTGCGGCCCGGATCCGCACACACTCGCCGAAATTGAAAAGTTCGCCCGCGATATCCTTCGGAGAGCTGTTGTCGTTCGCCGAGTTTTACAAGACTGCGGCCGAGTACGATGTGCGCTGGATGAAGGAATCGCGTCGGGTTCACAAAAGGTTTTATCATTGCAGCGGTTTGCGATGAATGAAACGCGGGGATTGTCAATTCTGTGCTGGGAAGATTGAGGTGAAGCAGCAGGACGAAAATGCTGCAATTTTGCAGAAGATCATTTAGTGGACTATACTACTCTCGTTAAACAATCAAGTTCCTTAAGATCTAATTTTAATAAAATCTTAAAATTAAGGAAACCTAATAGTTTTAATATGCAATTTCCTTTAACATATATTATACTACTCTTCCGCTATAACAGATTGCGAGCTCGGAACGTTTACAAAGATAAATGCAAATATCAGATTTGCATGAAAATGCAAAATAAATAAGCCAGCTTCAACTTAGAATTGACAATGACAGAAAGCCTTTGTGTAATTCTCCTGAAACATGCTTTACCCACGTTAAAATATACAAAGAACAACAGCCATCTTTTCATTCTAAACCATACGAATCGCAGAACTTTTTATTACGAGTCTTCCAAAGCCCACTAAAATCTATCTCTCATCGCAAACGAAGCCCCTAAAAATTTCCGACCACGTACCAATAATAAACCATCCATGCCCGGTAAAGCTTATATATAGAAAACTTTTCCGATTCCTCTCCGGCGAGCAGGAAGAAAGGGTAGAAATTTGGGGAAAAGCCCGTCTTCCCTGCACAATTAGCCAGGCGCGAAGCCTGCGGAAAATAAGTCCGCCTCTCACCTGCCGCTCTCTCTCCCCCGCTCGAAAAATAAAGCAAGCGAGCGCGCGCGTCGTTATCCCCCGCGGCATTTCGACGCGCGCGCTCGACCGGGAGCGAGGAAAAAGAAAGAGGAAAAAGGGAGAGAAAAACAAGCGTCCTCGCTCGGAGCTCTCATTAGCCTAATGCGGGATTCCTATGTCTTCGTCTCTCCTGGGCTCGCGCGCGGAGAGAGAGCTCCGAGCGAGGGGATTATAATGCGTCCGAGGGGACGCTGCGCGCGACTCGCTCCAGCCGCGGAGCGCGGAGACCGGGATTTATATTTATTCTGCGCGAGAGTGCATTGCTTCTGATGCGACGGGGGCTATCTTTTTTACGATTTTCCTGGACGAGCGGACCCGAGATAATGCGGACCCTCGCTGCCTACGCTGCGGAATTGGGAGGGATTGTCGTGAGGGGGTTTTTTTTTTGCGAGATGACTCTGATCAATTTCTCTTGGAGGGGCCTCTTTTTTAAATGGTTAGCAATTCTTGATGGGTAATAATAAATGCAAAAGGTAGATTTTCTTCGGCACTAGTTTCAATAAGATTTTACTTGAAAACATTTTAAAAAGTATTTTAAAAAGTATTTTAAATTCGCAAAGCACTGAAAATTGCTGAAATTTCTCGTCCGGGCAGCTATAATAATAATAATGCAAATCCATTAGGGATGTTAAAAGAAAATGTGCAATTTTTTTTTCAGCGGCCTTAATAATGCAACCATTTTATTGCATTCAATTACAGCGCATTTTTGCATTTAAATTCTCAATTGTGGGATCTGATGTATTAGCGGGGAAAATATGCGCGAAAGTCATAAATCAATAGGAATGGGTACGGAATGAACTATTACCGCACACGAATATTCCCGCAACGGGTGAATTTTCGTGTTTGCACGAAAGGCAAGTGCTAACACGTGATTGAAATATTCATCATAATTAAAATTCAGCAGGTAAAATAATAAGAGGATAATTATTTAAATTATTGCCTTATTTATCAATCGTTACTTTCTCTTCTTTTTAAGATTTCAGTAATTATAAATTTTAGATCCTATTAAAATTAATTTACTTTATAACCGCAATTCAGGAACTTAAGAGAAGGTTAAAAAAGAAGTGAAAAAACAACATAAATTTCAACCCTACCATAAATTCTGTGGCGTATCTGCAATAAAAGTATATTATGAAATTACTTTATTCAACATTCAAAGAAAATTGAAGATTAAAATAAATCTTTCACAATAAACCGTTTAACTTTATTATTATTTTCTATCGGAATAATGCAAAGATTATTATAAAACTGTATTTTATCCGACCAAAGCTAAAAAAATCGACACACATTGCTCCTAATCTAAAGAACTAACTAAAAATCCTCCATTCAACGTTTGTCCCATGGCAGTTAAACAAAACGAAACTACCCGCGACACGTGTCCTCTCCAATATCGCTCTCAAAAAGCACATCCAAAGCCCAGATTTAATTACCGTGCGACACGCTTGTTTTCCGCGGAATTAAGCGCTGGAACCGGTCGTTTTTACCGCTCGGAGGGCGCGGCGCGCTGCGTTTTTCGTTGCCGCGCGACTCGGATCATTTTACCAGAGCCGTGCTTTGCCCGTCCCTGCCGGGGAGATGTTATCTCTGCCCGGCAGAAAAAATGAGGAAGACCTCCCCCCTCCCTTTGCGTTCGCAGAAAAATGTGGAGCCCCGCCGGACGCGATGACAAGGGACATGGAAACAAGTGGATATTCGTCCGATTTCTTCCTTTTCGTTTTTGAGCGCGGTTAATGGAATTTATAATGAGGTTCGGGTTTGGGCGTTAGAAAGGCGATAGAGATTGTTGGGTAAGATATGGATTTGGCAGATAGTTGAGAATCATCGCTATATATCGAATAAATAGGAATTTTCATCGCGCAATTTTGAATTTTCAATCAAAATCAGCATATGCAAAAATTTAGTGCATGTAAAAGATGGAGATTTAAATATACTAAATTTTCGCTATTTTTGATTAAAAGATGGAGATAGGGGCTTTGGCGATAACTCAGAAAGATTCGTTTCAATAAATATTTTAAAAACGATCGAATGTCAATTCGGGATTACAAAATAGGACGAACGCAATTGAATACATTAAAAATTAAATTGAAAACTCAGCACTGGTCGTTAAACTTTTATTACTTAGATCCAGCGCTCATTATAAATTGAAGGCTAATTTAAATCGTACTCGATTTGGCTTTAAATGTAAATGTCCTCAAGAGTGATACAAATACTCATTAGTTAACCAAATTTAATTAAAAATTTATTGTGCGTAAGTGATCTTTTATGTTCGGAAGTAATCCCCAAAAATAAGGATTTTTAAAACTTCATCACGTTGTGCCAATAATCAATTTTTTTGTAACTCGACAAAATCAAATTTATGATATAACAATAAATGTTTCTTTTCGCCATTTTCTTATATTCACAAAGCAATTTTTTTTTCAATAATCAATTAATAACGTTCATACTATTAAATATTCAATATTACTTTCCAAAATATTGCAATCTCTAAAAATTCTTTACAACTTTATAACAATAACAAAAAATAAGCTAAAACCCGAGAAACATACAAAATCGCCAGTTAACAAAACTTTCCAGCTCTAACGCGTACTCCATGAATCCCAGCCCAACCATATTCCAACACCTCATCCAAAGAAATCCTCGGCGATGAGCGTGTTACACCCCAGCCGGGCCTTGCATAATATAAGTTCATCGCCACCCCCCGGGGGACGCGTAAATCCATCAAATTTTCGCAGGCATACGCTCCTGGAGATAGTTCGAGAATTTACGATAACTGCGTGCCGCGCTCTCTCCTTGGAAATTCCTGAGGGCGGCGACGGCGGCGGCGAGATTCGGCTTGTTTTTGATTTACGCGCGGCGGTGCGTAGAGGAAGCCCGCCCGCGGCGAGTCTCGTGGCCGTAGCGTGCAGATAAGGATTGCCAAGTTTTGCGAGAGGGAGATAGGAGTGGAAGCTCGGGACTATTATTTTTTCGGCCAAGTTTTCAAGAGCGAGTTTTCGGCGTATAGTTGACGGGAAGAGATATATGGAATATTGCGATTTTATGTATCGGAGATTTGAAATATGGAGATGGAGTAGACGGAGTACTTTTGCGACAGAGCTTTTTTTTTAAAGAATGTTGAGAATTCGTTTGGTACTTCATTATATAGAATATTTGAGCTTTTGTATTGAATCAACCCTTTGATACAGATGACAACGAATTAAATTACTTCAATATAAGCAGAAATTTTGTTGAAAATACATTTTAAATGCCTTTTAAAAATGTTTAATTAATTACTCGAGTTAATAAACGGATTTAATTAATGCAAGTTAATTAATTATGAAATAAACAATAAAATCATATCAAAAGCCAAATTTAAAAATTACTTTCGAACAAACAATAAATTTCACTTAATTAACCAAAAAGTTCTCAAGAAATTCTCCTTTTTTCGTATAAATTGCACTACGAGCCTTTCCATCAAACTGTGCAGTTTTCATCAGCGCGCAGGTTCAATTACAAATTTAAACGACGAATTAATAAAGCGTCAATCACCCGCGTCCAGGCTCTCTCCCGCTCGGCGACGTCGCATAGTTAATTCACCGCCACTTGCCAAACTTCCCCCGACAGTCGCAAAAATTCAAAACCCCCCGAAACTCCTCTCTCACCTGGCGCACCTCGTCCAAACTCCACGTACGACCCAAAGTCCGCAACGGCATGAATGCGTAAAGGCCCGCTGAGTTTTGACGTACGAGGCCCAGGCGTATATATATACATATATATATGAATATTTTTTTCTTTTCGAACGGAGCAACGCCGGCGATGAATATTCTAGCCGGCTTTTTATCGCGGAACGCGACGTCGCCGCCGCTGGGTTTGTGCGGAGACACGCGCCCCTGTAAAAGCGATGTTTCATTATGGGAGCTGCGCCCCGCGCGCGAGGATAAATTTTTAATCGTTTACGAGCGCCCGCGTGCCCGGCGATTTGCATTTTTTTTTTTTTTTTTTTTTGCCGCAGACGCGCGGGATTTGCGCGGATGCGTTTTGGGAGGCACGTTTTTCGTCGACGAAATGACCTGTTTCGTTTGGGAAATGTTAAATTTTATGGGTGAATTAAATTTTTGCTTTTCAAAGATCGCAATAAACGTGGTTTATATGCACGCGAACTCCTTATTGGGGTTGAAAAAAAAATTTTTTCAGATGTTTTATTCAAAATATTGTTTTAATTCTGTTCAGAAACGTTTGAGAAATTGAGAATTGTGTACTGAGTTATAAAAAACATTTTATTAATTACCCTTGAAGCCTTTTTGTGAATAAGTTTAAATAATTTTTTGTTAGTTAAACGCGTATAACGCGTATTAACTTTAAATAATTAATAATATTGTTTCTTATCCAATATGAGAAATTACAAAGATCCGTCAAAAAGAAAAATAAATTGCGCAAAGCAATCCATCCTTAAAATCGCGGAATTGAACGTATAATTCCCAATAACTCCTCTGAACGCTTCATTGATTTGCGAGAATCGTTCAATCAAAGTTAAGCTCGATCGCAGGTAAGAAAGTTATAGTACAACGGCAAAGTTGCCCGCCGTACATCCGGCGAAACAGAAACCCAAGAAGTTTCCGAAAAAACTCCTGACGGCCAATGAAAAATGATACAGCTGATGGATCTCCGTGGCGAGGCGAGCAACATCAACGCCTCGAAATCGAGTGTATATTCGACGAAGTATGAGAAAGTTCCTTTCTGACGGAAACGCTCGCGATTACCGCGAATCGATGTACCGCCGGTTATTATTAGATCGTTTAAGAGAGGCTAAATCGATTATAGAACGTTATTTATAAGAGCGGAAGGCAAAAAGTCGCAGGTATTAACAGCGACCACGTGTTGCTCGCGAAACTTGGGAGGTAGATTTTAAGTAAGCTTTTTTTTAAGCTTCATATTTTCATTAAAAATAGCTTATTGCTTCGTTTTGTTCGTACTCGTATTCCAAGCTTTTAGCAAAAAATTAAAAGCTTTCGAACTATTTTTCAAGACTTTTATTTACATTTGAAAAACAAAATATCGTATCAACAGTAAATGTTGAAAATCAAATATTTATTTTTCGATCGCAAATGCATCCGACGCCATTCCACCAATAAACATCGGCAATAATAATTAAGTTAACAACCAACGAACCTCCCAGATACACCAGCAGCTGCTTCAGAACAAACGAACTAGCAATAAACAGACAAGCCAATAACGGCCGTCCAAACGACGCGGAACATAATAAGCCGTGAAAACGTCCCTCTTCTGAAAAAAAAAAGTACGCCCTTTGAGCCGTGGCGCAAGCTCGAAAAAAAAAGCACGACGGTGGGAAGGGAGAAACAACGAGCGAAAAAGTAAAGCACACCTATCAAGCACCGACGAGAGCGGGTCAACTCTCTCTCTCTCTCCCTCTCGAACAAACGCGCGAGGGGCGCTTTGTCTTTTTGTTTACGTCGAGAGCTTTTTGATTCAGCGACGAGTGAATAAGAGCGAGGCGGATGGAAGCCCTGTGTCGAGCGTCCAGTCGATGCGGTTTCCAGCGCCAAGTGTTCGGTCTTCCGTACGTCGGGTTTTTTTTTTCTTTTTCTTTTGCTGTTTTTAAGGACGGCGATTCTTTTTTGGGAGCGAGCTTTGCGTTTGCTTAATTGCTCTCTGTTGTGGCGAAAGGTGGAATTGAAAATTGGAAGGCAAATGTTTTGGTAATTTTTTTGAGTTACTTTTTTACTTGGCAAGATTTTATTTGCGTTTGTTTGAATTTGAAACATGAGTCTGTTGAATAATTTTTATTAAAAATCACCGAATTCTAAAGTACTTTTAGCTTTGAAAATAAACTTTAATACCAAAACACATTTTGAAAAGGTTAAACCGTCTTTGCAGGACGATTAATTTAGCATCAGTTTTCACTTAATCCTTCATTCCGAAAATTAAATTGAATATGTAAAGCCGAAGCCTAAGTAGATTTACCTTTTTAACAAAAGAAATGTTGATCTTATAAGGAAATGGTAATTGGGTCAAGCGGATGATCCTCTCCTCCCTTCGCATACAAAATGGGATATTCGACTTGCAGAAAATGGAAACGAGCCTTAAAAGCAATATTAGACTTCCTTAAATCAATAATGAAATGTTTTACAAATGTAATGAGACTTGAAAGTGATGAAAGATTTAGTCACCGTATTTTTTGGTTAACTTAAGCCCCTCTCTTATTTCACTCTTTCTTATACCGTAGAATTAAAATAAGAATATTCCTGCTTTTTCTAAATTTAATATGATCCTATAAAATAGGTGTCAAAATAAACGTCAAAAAAATCTAATCACTATAGCAAATAAGTGCTAAACTAACTCCGATTGCATCAAAAGTATCTCTCCCAATTGAATAACACATTAATTCCGCCAGAAAGATGTTCCAACAGTATCATCCATTAATCCTCGCAAACTGCGCAATTCTCCATCGTTTTTCCTCTTAATTACGATTTCCCCTCCACCCAAGGACACAATCGCTTGGTATTTGTAGGAACCATCCATCATACACATACTCCTGCTAGAATCTTTAGCGGGTTCTTAACCATTAAAATGTTACATTAATCGATGTAGTCAAGAGATATATAATTTTTAATTAAAAATGTCGGATGCAGCTAAAAACGACAGATTTTTAACAACGAACTTAATTTTTAGTCAAGCAAAATTAGCTAAAAATAAATTTACTAAAAAAATCTTAACTGACACAACCCCACGGCACAGTCCGCTTATTTTCTACCGGCGGCGTTCGCGAATCACACGTCTCGACGGATTTGACCTGCACTTTGACTCGGATCTATAAAGAATCTCCTCATTAGGCCCAATCAAGATGTCTCTTTGCAAAAGCGTAACGAGCGCCTTTGCGGCTTTTTTGCGCGGAAAACCGCGGTGTTGATTTACGCAATTCGAGTTGCTTTCCGTGGACAAATTGAGGGTGGAGGTTTCGTTTTAGAGCGGAGTTAGCGTTTTTTAAGTTTCGTTTGGGTCAAAAAGAGTACAATTTTAATTTAGAAAATGTAATTTCAAAAACGGGCTGATGAAAAAGTTAAAGAATGTAATTGCACTAATCGTCAAAGGATTTTGGAGAATTGAATATTCTTATCTTTAGTGGTGTATTTGTAGCCTTCTTATTATAATGACGATTTTATTTAAGTCGGATATATTAAGAAGAAATCAAATTTTATTCTGATAATTTCCGGCATAAATAAAATAGTGGAGTAAAAGAAGCATCAAGCGTTTATATTAAGCCCATCATTTTAGGATAAATTTAATACTTTATAAATATATAATGATATTCGCTTAAAAATACAGCTTATAACATAATTTAAACGATAAATAAACAAAATTTAAACGAACAGTTAATCAAATCAATAAATACTTTATCATACCGAAGCAATATAAAAAAACAAAATAGCAGAAAGCCCAGTACAGTCATAATCCGAAGCAAGAGAACTAATTTCAAAACTTGATTAACCTTTCAAATCTCTCCCGTACCGATACCCATCAATCGGGCGAAAAACAAATTCGATCCCCGAAATAATTACCCGTTCTCCAGTCCGGGGCTCAGCGACGGCAGCGGCTCTCAGCCTCCCTCTCGAAAAAAAAAAATGTATTTTCGTTCGGTGGTACTCGAACCGCCATAAATCGCGCCTCGTCCCGAAGAAGGAACGATATTTCACAATTACTCATATATACGCGCCTATTCAATTTGAAGCGAGGTGCGAATGATTTATGCGCGTTTTCCGTGTCGCTCGTATAAAAAAAAAGAAAATAATAATAATCGCAAAGAGAGGAGGCTCCCACTCATCGATCCGCGACGTTTACGGGCCTAAAACCCGGCACGCACACACACTCGCGATAAAAAGGGTTCCTGTATGCACGAAGGTTTAATAAACGCGTGGTACTTTTTACGCGGCTACGAGAGGCGGGCGTCTTTTCGGCGAGGGGATTTATAAGGCCCGGCGTGCGCGTTATACGATTGCGTGTAAAACACGAGGCCTCTTTTTACGCCGGGCTTCGCCTTTGATTTAGTGCGCGAGGAGCGGAACGCGCGGCGCGCGCAAAGATTTTCGAAAAAACGCGCGAGGAGGGCTTTACGAGAGACTCGCTTTTGGGATATTGCGAATTTGGCGTCGGGAGCGCGGAAGCGTTTTCGGGAGGGAAATATTGCCTCGAGCCTGACGGGGCTTATTAGCTTCTCGCACCTTTGATAGCTTATCGTAAATGCTCGGAGGTATTACGAAGCTCTTTTGCTAGATTTTCACTCGTCATTATGACGCTGTGCTTCTCTGTTCGGCGAAATTAAATTGATTAAAAATTTTGATTTACGGTGTAGAACTTTAATCATCGTAAATTTTATGAAATTTATGTGTCTCGTGTGCAATAGTCAATAAAATTGAACTATTTCAGTAAGAAGCATGCAGTAATAGTTCAGTTATGTAATCAGTAATGAAATATCTGTTTATTTTCTTTACGATTCATTACAATTAGTTTCTTAATTATTACTACGGAATAATTGAACGTCAAAGCTACTAAAATTTTACTAACATAAATTAATTATAAACTTCATTTATTGAACAAATTTTATTAAAAGTGTTCAAATGATTGTTAAGACAATAAGAAACAAAAATACAGCCATCAAAAAAATAGTTTGCTTTTAGAAGCTTCCACGAAACTCTTCTTTTCTAAAAAAAAAACTCGTAATCCGGTTAAAAAGAGCTTTCGAACGTCATTATAGACACTTTGCTCCCATCAAGATTCAAAACATCAAACAACTCCATCAAAGTGTTAAAATATCATCGTCAAACTTTTGCACTTAACACATTTCCAAAAAGCAAAATCCCCATCACCACATCACCCCCCCTTCTAAATTGAACGCTCATCCATTCGAATCTGCATACCGCCAGTCACTCCTGCATTATCGATTTTAATAACCTCCCCCTCAATTTCCTCCAACTTTCCCTCTCGTTGCGACCTGCCGAGTTCCGCAGGTGAGCAAACAAGCAGAGCGTTGCTTAGGCGATCCTGGCCTCCGCGCCAAAGCCGAGTTAACCCCTCAAAACGAGCAAGAGGGGGAGGAAGAGGCGCGCGCGGCTCGCGCGAAAAAAAAGCCCGAGAATTAGGAGGCCCCGACGCGTCGAGAGCACGTGCGGACGAAACGGCGAACTGCCCGCGCGAGTTTATCGGGGTATAACGAACGGGGGTAGGCGCTTTGTTGTTCCTTTTTTTTTTTGTTGCATGCGCGCAGCTGAGGATTATTGATTGCCGCCGTCGGCTTTTTTATGGCGCGCGCGCGCCGAGCTCTCGCCTTTAAACTGCCGCGCGGACGCACCGGATTTTTCAATTTCGCGACCTGACAATAAGTAATGGATACCGGGCTCTGATTGCGATGCGCAGCCGCCGCTTCTCTCTCTCTCTCTCTCTCTCTCGGCTAATGCAAACGTATGTGACAAAGTGTCAAAGGCGCCTGTGCCCGAGTCGGTTTTTTTTTTCGTTTTTTTTAAGAGAGCCGATGCTCTGTTTGAGCCGTTTCTTTTGTTTTGGGAGAAAATCTGGGACAATGGTCGATCAAAGTGACTCCCGGATAAAGGGAGGAAGGGGGAGAGGAGGGGGCGAGGGAGAGTTTTTATTGCGAGTTTGTTAACGGTCAGTATAAATTTCCATGAAAAGTTTTAATTTGAAAAAGTTATTTCGAAGAAATAAAAGAAATAAAGTTGGTCGGTGAATTTTTATAAATTTGGAATAAAGACGATTTGGATGCACCATTTTATAGTCTAGAGAATTTTTTTTACATAAGCATCTTCTCCGTTTTTTAATTTTCAATCAATTTAAATCAATTTTTCAGAATGCATCAGCTTTCTAATTACGTTTAAATGAATTTATTAATTATTTTCAAAAAATGATTAAAACCAAATTTTATGAAGAAATCATTTATTTCATAAATGCACTTTAGTCGAAATTTAATCATTTTTATCAAGTTAATTAAAAGAAAATGTCTAGGAGACAAATCTTAACAATTCTTTGTTAAAATACCTATCTCATAATCTTTAATAAAAACTCTCTCATGTAACAGATAGAAGCTGCAAAATGTAATTAAGTAAAAATTGTTTTTATTTCGAAATAAAACGGCGTCTATAAGTTTCTCAATTCTTTCTAAAATAATAATAAAATTTCTTAATACTCACTTAATAATAGTATTATGACCTTAAGGTTCGCAATTCGACCAAAAATTCCGCACTAAACTTCACCGTGCCAACTTAACATCCGCCGAAACATCAAGCCGTACATATCGGAAAGAAAGCTTTTTCCTCTAAATTATAAGCGAGGCGCAACTCTTGGGCCGACCTTTAATAACTTGGGCAAACTCCTGGCAGTTCTCGAGTCAAGAGAGCGAGAGAGAGAGAGAACTCTCTTCTCCTGCTAATAAACTGAGATATAATTAAACGCAAGAGAAGCCATCCCCGGTGTTTATATATAAAAGCTTGCAGGAGCGAAGAAGCGAAAAGAGTTTGCCGTCGAGAAGTGAAGAAGACCCCGCGATATTATATCCTGCGAGAGGCTACTTTTTTTTATTCCGTTCGTCTCTGATATTGCGAGCTCCTTCAATTTTATCTCCTGGAGATCTTCGAGTGCGTTTGTTAATATCGTTTGATTAAGTGTTCGTTAGGATGTCCAAGATACTTTGTATTAATGTTGATTAATTGAAAGGATGCAGATTATAATAAAAATTGGGTTTTAGAATTTACCTTTGTAAATATTTGCACGATTTCTTCAATTTTTAGTAATTTTTAACGCTAAAGTTTAAATCTAAACGTCGAGAATTTTATAATTGTATAACACAATTTGATTAAACTTATTTTTAGCTTATAATTTGATTCGTGCAATTTTTGTATTCATTTAGATTGTAATCACGAGGCGAATATCTCGTAAAAACGCGAATAAGATGATCAAAGCGAAAAGGAAATCTTCAATTTTCACCCTACTAATAATCTGGCAAGACGGTGCAGCAATTTACTTTAATGTAACCTACATAAAGTACTATCCTTAAAGAACAGCAAATAAGTAGTGGTTTAAAATTGATCTAGTTAACAAGTGAACGTGAAAAGATCTCTGCTGTTGATAAAATAAATGGATTTTAAATTTTATCTACGAAAATTATCTGTGCAAGTGTTATTTTAATATTTTACCGAGGAAAAAGAGAACGAGATCGATCCGTACTCTTGTACGTAACTAAAGTAAGCTTGAGTAACATGAGTTCTAAACGTTAGATAAAAGTACAATACTGTAATAATTGTAAGAAATATTTTTTTTAGTAATAATGAACATTAAAATATAATAAAATACTTTCTTAATTTTTTTATATGTATTAATTTTATCTGTAATTTCAAAAATGAACGTCAATCTTCTCAAAAAAATTAACAAAATCTAGATCACAGTAATAGTAGCGATAAAGATTGGCCTCTCCTATTTCATGTAAATTTTTTTGACTGCAAGCTGCGTTTTCACGAAAACACGAAAAAAATATAACCAGTAAACAAATGCTTTATTAAATATTCATTAAATGATCCCATTAGCATAAATAGCAATAGAAATCCATAAGGAAGCTGCATAAAAAGATGCTTCAAAATCCGGTTAAAACTATAAAAAGTAATAACTATCGAATTTGCACCTCTTTCCCACTAACATTTACGCGGCTATCAACAAAATAAACGTGTCCTAAAACCCCATTTAACTTTCGGGCTTTGGATCGAAATCTCATTCGCGCCAATTAACGCCCATTAAACGACGTCATCGGCTGATAAATAAAAAATTATCGAACAATGCACTGACCTCCGCAGGCCTCCTTGAAGTCGTCGCAGCAGTCGCCGAGCTTGAGGCACGCGTGGTCGCAGTAGCAGGGCTTGTCGCCGACGGTCTGAATGATGGCGTTCGGCGAGGTCTTCTGAACGACGCAGGCCGAGTCCCTGCCGGGGCAGCAGAGCTTCGCCTCGGCGCAGCTGCCGGCCAGGGCGCCACCGACGGCGCTCAGGCCCAGCAGCAGACCCAACAGCAGGCTCCTCGTCCTCATTGCGTCGTCTTAGAGTCGGCTAAGAAGGCTGGCCTGCTGCATATAAGCTCCCCTAAGAACGGCAGAGAGGAGGAGGCTTAGGGGGGGAGCTTTTTACGAGGGGCGGCCAATTAGTTGGATTATTGGGTCGTTTCGAACTTTCCTTATTGCGATTCTGCGTTCAGTGTCGGCTTTGCTTGCGTAACAAAGGTGTCGAGAAGTGAAGGGGATAACGAGGAAATGGATTCGAAATGAGAATTTGCATAACTTCGCGATATATTCGTAATGGGAAATTTTCATTATTTGGAATACGCACTTTTCTCATTTTTCTGCGACGATCAACATATTTAACTACGGAATTATGCAAGAATTCAAAGCTTATTTGTTATTTATCCGCTTTTTGTTGTTGCGTGTAAGGTAAACGAGAAGTCCTTCAAATAAAACATGAAGATAGGAAATAATGATATAGAAGAAACCTTTTAAAATATGAATTTTTATTTTTAAAAATAGAATTGGACGATTAAGATGAAATGATCTTTTTCAAAGTAAAATTATAAAAATATTCTATAGATACTATTTAACTACACATTTCACATTACAAAAATGAAAATTCTAAAATTAACGATTCGAAATAATTAATTTATAATTTAAAACTTTTTTTATCGTCAAACAATAAAATAACTTTAAATCACTTCATTATATGCGCTACCATCTTTTAATCTTCCGCGCTAAATCCAGCCCTTTTACGTCAATTTTAACGCTCTTAATCCCCCGCATTCAAAGCTCGGATAAGACCTTCAGTTTCTTGAAATGAATTAATTCAAAAAGCCTTCAGTTCCAAGCTACCATTACAACCTTTTCCGAGCACTCGGTGCCAACGTCCGAAAAGAAGACGATACGAAACGAAAATGCGACTTACAGAATTCACTCCTCCGGCAAAGTCCTCGTAGAATCAGCCTCTCTGCCCACGGCGAGTCCTTGGCTCCTTGCGGCCGATCTTTCGCGCGCGGCGACCGGCGACTCAAGACTGGCTGGGGCTCGGAGCGCGCGTCCGAGGATGATCCCTCCTCTCTCTCTCTCTCTCTCTCTCTCCGTCTGTCTCTATCCCTCTTCCTCTCGGTCTGCTCCGTGTCTCCCCCACTCTGCGTTGGCGCGCGTGCGGAGCCGCGGCTGCAACTGCGGCTCCAGCGCGCTTTCGGCCACCGCGCGGGAGCCTCCTGCCTACTGGCTTTCCCACCTTGCGCACCCCCCGCGCGCGCGCGCACACCCCGAGCAGCGGAGAGTGCTGATTTTTTCGAGAGGAGCTGCGATCGTCGGTCACTCTTTCCGAGAGATCGGGACGAGGGATTTCGAGCGGTACGGGCCGGGGGGGAGATTAGCTTGCTTTGGAATGCGGTTTTAGTTAGAGCTGCACAGGCTTTGCCGACGGGTGATTTTTGGAATTGGTGATTTTGGGAATTTTTGAGGACGTAATTTGGGAAAGAAGCGAAATCGTACGGTGAAGTTCAAAGTTAATATTTGCATAATTTCACAATATGTCTGTAATGCAGAATTTGCGTAATATCGAGCTTTAATACGGCATATTTTGCTTTGCTTTTGCAGCAAGTTTGAAACTTATACTATGTAGAATTTTGGGCAAAGCGGATATTTTGATATATACGCGTTTTGAAACTTTTAATATTGTTTACGTTTTCATTCATTTCATTCATCTATTGCTTTTAAGGATTAAATTGTATGGGATAATATACTTTTACTATTTTAATTTATTCACTTTAATTAATTAGAATGAAAAATCTTTTTCGAGGCATTAATAAATTAATAATCATTAAATTCACTAAACAAAATTTTAAAGTTAACAAAAAATATTAATGAAAACGAAATGAAACTTGTATAAGGAAAAGAATTTTAAATCCCCAAAAGACAATAAAAAAAGTTGAACTATTTTCATTTTAAAAAGTCGCGCACACGAAAAATAATGTTTATAAATTTCCCGAGTACGCGCATGTCAGCATAATTTTTCTTATTATAAAAACTTTCCACGGCATCAAAGCACTTCCAAGTAAAGTATAAAATTACAACACATTTTCAAAATAGTTGCGTCTAAAACTTTTCACCGAATCTACGTGTTTAAATAACATTACATTCTAAAGAAGTTTTCTGAATGATTCACATTTTATTTGACTTTATAATGTTCTAAAATATTGCGCGTACAGATTTCAATGCGCCAAATAAATGATTCCCTCCGCCAATTTTCAAATTGCTGAACGTCATTTCCAGTTTTGAATGATACCAAATTTCCCTGCAACATTTTCCAAGCTCTCGCGCGAAACGCGATTAATCCCCGGTAAAATTGAATTGCAACTTGAGTAATCCCATTCCATTCGCCTCCTATTCATCGCATAATTCATAGCCAGCCGTTCGAAACAACACCTCCTAAAAGCAGCTCTTAAAAACAGCTTGAAAAAAGTCTGCCTCCGCGCGGCGCTCGAACATAAATTAGCGGCGGGTGATTGCGATTTATTCAGGCACGGACGCGGAGGGATTCGTAGTACCCGCGGCGTTCGAGAAATCCAAACGAGACGACGTACGTATACGCAGGAGGTGTTGGAGAGAGAGCAGAGCAGCAGTTGCTTTATAGTCACGTGCCGAGCACTTTTCGCTTCCCGGAAGTCAGCTGTTAATTTCCGCCCTTTGCTGCACTCCGCTCGATTCACGCTTTTAGTCGAGAGCTTAAGTCAATTCGCAGCTGCAGTCAACGCTCCTATCCCTTCCCCGCGTTTGTTTTGCTGATTTTTTTCTATACTATCGGAGGAGCTCCCGGGGAATTTCGAAGTTTGCCCGACGCGGAGTCGCGGATTGGCGAGGTTTTATTTTTTGGAGGGAGGAGAAAAGTTTTTACGCTATGATGGAAGTGGAAGTATGAAATTTTGCCGTTATTGAAGTTTAGTGTGCATCCATTATTGGGGTAATAGTCTCTTAGGGTCGATATCACGAAGTTTCGATACATTAAATTATGCTAGAATTGCAAAAAGGGAAGAAACTTTATAAGCGCGGAGAAAATTTTCTGTAAGGGTATTTAAAATTTGAAATTTAAAAATAATTCTAACTTTTAAATAAATCTGCCTTCTCCATCTCGGTCTTTTTTATTTTCAACTTTAACGCAAAGTAATTTCTTTAAAAGCTGACAATCAGAAGCTCATTAAAAGAACAAAGGCTTTAAATCTAATTAATACAAGGAATCCTCATTTAATCCCTCTAAAAAAGACCGGAAATTTTTAAAAAGCTCTCAAAGCCGTATAAAAACGAAGCTACTCCCTCGAATGAAACTAAGACTTTACAAGACCCTCTTCTTCAAAGAAGTCCAAGAGAGGAAAAAAAAGAAGAGGCGCACCTCCGCGCCGAGTCGACAAAACGCTCGCCTTCATTCGATCGCTTGTTTCAATTACCTCGAACTCATCGGGCGACGAACTCCGCGACGCAAGAAACGGATCGGCTCGGAAAAAAAGGCCAGCCGTAAAACGACAGAATCGCCGACTGAGAAACTCCCGAGGGAAAAGGAACTGGGAGGCCGGAAGGAAATTCCCCGCCTCGGCTCTAATAGACTGGAGGCATCAAATCGAATGAGCTGCTAACAGCCCCGGGCGAAATTACCGAGTAAACATTCTAATTAACGGAGAAATAATCATATTCGCCGAGGCGTCGGAGTCGCGGGAGTCACCGACTTCTGTCGATGGCAAAAGCGCGCGCGCGACACTTCAATTAGCATTGGTTCCCCGGGCGCGCCGATCGTAAACTTTCTGCCCGAGAGAAGTTGCACAGCTCCTGTTTTATGCGCTTGTAATTGCGCGCACCGCTGCGCGAATTAGCAAGCGTTAGTTGGGGGTCCGGTGAATGTAGCTTTTTCAAGCGAAGCTCGAATGACGGACGAGAGAGAGAAGGTTTAAGGCTATTCACGGATGCTTAAAGGGCAGCCGAGAATTTTAAATCCTTTATTTAATTTAAGGATTTTAATGCGATTAAAAAATGTACGAAAGGTGCTGATATAAAATGCGTATCTGTATTTTTCAAGATAACGAAAATTATGTAACGATACAAGAATTAACAAGCTCCAATAAGTATATTTTATTATTTGACACTTAGCAATTAATTTTAAATAATTTTTAATTTACAGGTAATTTAAAAATGAGTAAGTTACAACATTTCCATAAAGCTGAATAATAAACCTTGTCATTTCTACGTTTACTTCTACTTTGAATTATTACGCAGGACACTTTTTACCGTCTTATAAGCGTTTATAGCACAATTATAAAGTTTTTAAGGTTTTAGTGTAATGCTTATTACTTTGAGAAACTATTTGGATGAACTTTGACTGCTAGGGTTCATGAATCGGTACTAAAGAATACCCGCAAACTTATATCAAAATCTTTGGTGCGTTTACTCACGTATATTACTCTTTACTCCGACTTCTTGCAATTAAAGTGAATCACGTGAAAGTTTTCTCGAATGACTTTCTGTAAATGAATATTTCTATTTTTTAAGTTACATTAAATTCTTTAAAATGAACTTTATTTTTAAATCAAATTCGATTCAAGCTTTCAAAGAAACAACATTTTTTTTAATAAAAAACCCTTTTAAACATCAAAAAAATTTTATTTTACGAGATAAATAAATAACACTTTATATAATACAAGTTCATTTACTTTCAATACAGTAATGAATGATACAGCTTGTCATCAGTGCGTAGAAATTTATCACTTACTTCCATTAATTCTATATCACTTGTGTTAAATCAGTTAGTAATTACAATTATATTCAATAAAAAAGGAGCTGAAAGAATGTTGCACATTTATAGACTAATCAGCCTTTTTCTGATTTGTGTCTTTATAAAGGCAATTTGCTTATTCTGGCTTGGAAATATTCTGTAGAGGTGCTCCTGCAGGACTAATTTTAACTTTCGGAGCTAATGTTGTTGTGGTTGTTGTAGTTGTTGTAGTTGAAATATCAGGATAAACTGTACTGGATGGCACATGGAAAAAGTATAACATGAATCCAGCGGCAAGTATTAAATGCATTCCCAGTATCACTGCAGTATAAATTGGTTTTTGCTTTCCTGTAACAATAATATTGAAAGTAAAGATTTCATTCTAGTAATATAAGTATTTTTATTTTTATAAAAAGTATAAAATTTATTTAATGACCTGGAATGATAGGTAAAAGTGATCTTAACAACACACCACCAGAAAGAACTGTTGCAACTATGACTAATGTCCATTGTAAGAAACTGATTTGTATTGTCCACAAAAATGCTACTGGAATATAAATTGTCAATGAATATCCATACAAACAAAGCAATTCCAAGAGTCCTATTGATCTATTCGACTAAAACATACCAAATTTGATATTGTACATCCAGTTAATACAAGTAAATAGATAAAATATAATGTATATTGCATACCTCAATCAATTCATCATCACCAGTTTCTTCTTGAGATTTAGACCACTTAAGTGCTCCCCAAAGAATTAGAGGTAACAACCAAGCATACAAAAATATGCATGTGGCAGCATAAGATACAATGTGAAATTCATACTTCCAGTGATAATTTCCAGTACTGGCTTTCTGAAAGTAATTGGCAAGATTTCCACTTATTGCTATTGCAAATATTAAAGTAACGCAGACCCAAAACGGGCCATACAAGTCAGGGTTAGGCCTTATGTGCGATATTAGATAATTGTCTATTCCATGTGGTATCATCGATCTCTTTAACCTCTCCAAAACATCATTTGTACTGACATTGAAAAATTTTTGATAATACTCCAAAGTCCAAAAACTTTTTGGTGCATTTTCTGAAAGACATAATTTATAATTAACAAATGAAAAAACTATTTTTCATTCAACACTTTATACAAGTAAGGTCAACATTACTAAAAAAAATTTAAAAAACTTATTGATTATAATTCTGTGCAAAATTACAGCGATTTCAGTTGAAATAAAATGATCCATTCTAACCTTACTAGTAAACTATTTTCTCCAAAATTTGACATTGTACTTAATGCCTGACTAAATCTGGGATTAAATTTCTTAATAAATAAAAAAAGCTAATTAAAGCAATATTATTTACCATCCTTTGGACCAGAAAAATCGTTCTGCATGTTACTACCAAGAGAAGGGTCAGCTTGCAGGTGTCCAAAAAGCTGCTGGTTGGGAGTTCCTAAATCTACGTGTACTTGTGCCGTATTTGCGGGATTGGTGTTTGAGAAGTCATCAAAGCTTATAAATTGCTGGTCCCCGGGATTCATCCTGTTGTCCATCGTGGCCTCAGTGTTGTCTTGCCACATACACTAAACACTACACACTTCTATTTTGACATTTTCAAAATTGACCGGAGCGCGACATCTAAGACGTAGAACCACGTCACCGTAGGTATTTGTCGATCAAGTTGATTGCTACTTTATCGACATATGATTAATTAAAAAAGTACTCCCCAGGCAACAGCGCCTACAATTTAACTTTTTGAAAAATAATTTAATATAATATTTTAAGGGATTTTATTATTTTAAATTAATAAATGGTCATGTTTATCAGGGAATAAATTTATTTTACACAGTAAAAATTGATTCCAGAAAGATGAGATACCAATTTAAAGTTTTCCAAATTTTTAATTAAATTTTAAGAAAAATGATAATTTTCTCTTTATAATATCCTTTTTATGCGGAAATGAAGAGCACCACAGTGAGACAATTACGATTTTTTCCAAAATTCAATGAGAAATATGGAAAACTGTTACGGTCGGTAACTGTACGTAAAACATATATTCCATAATGTTTCCTTAAATGTAAAGAAGTTGATTTATAATATTATTTATGTAATTAATAATATTATTGATGTAAAAAAAAAGAAAATACAAGATAACAATTACCACAAGTCATCATAAGAGTTCAAATTTCTTGCTAATAATTATTGTTGGGAAAATGAAAAAATAAAAAATCTTTATCAATAGTTAGTGTATATTTCCAAGCTTTACATCTCAGACTTTTCTCTAATACATATTTTATATCTTTCATTTACATGCGCATGGACTTTTAAATTATCCTTTTCATTTAACTCTCTTGTTACACAGCTGCGAATCGCAAGATTTCCATTGACGACAAAACATCAATACTTGTCCTCCTTAATTACCTCATTATATATAATATAATTGTTGTCGAAAAAACGCCAGTATTCGCCGCCACATTTGTACTAGAAAATAGCGATCGAAACAGGCAGATTCGAAAAATTTGTGCGCGTATTACAAGAGATACAATATAGAGAGAATATAGGAATTTTCAATACGTCGGTGCTCAAAACATTTTTACTTTCTGCAACAGTTTTTTTTTACACATATAAAAGGAGATTGAATTCATCTGCGCATTGTTCTTGTTTCTGTCTCGTGCCCGTTAAGATTCCAGAAAGTGACAAGTCCACCAGACAAAATGTCGCTACAACGTGATTTACAATATGTATTTAATCTACAAAGTCTTACACGCTCGATTCCGTAAAGTCGTGGGGAAGAGAGAAGTTTATAGTTTTTATTCTGTCGTGTATATTTGTTATTTATCTCGTTTCCTTCGGTACTGAACACTTTCTACGTCGTTTCTAATTGTCTCTCCTCAATTCGAGGAAAATCTCTTGTAATCACAGAAAATAAACTTTCAATTATTTTAAAACTCTTGCCTTCTCGTATCACAAACTGGTCAATTCATTTTTTTTTTTTTTCATTTTTATAATTCGAAGGGAAACAGAATTTTTTCTCGTTCGTGTTACGATTAATTGCAATAGCAATGATACAGATATACATTATTATTATTCATTATTTATCTTAAATTATAATATATTGATTAAACTTCAACTTTTTTGCACGATTCTACAAAATGTACAGGAGTATCTCAATATCTTTAAATGTCTTTGGTTCTCGGCAATACTTTTGCGACGATGTTTTTGTGTCTTTTTCCTTGTCTTCTTGGCAGTTTTACAAGTCGAATTGTGTTCTGTTGTCCTTTTAAACCTGCAGTTCTCATTGGAAGTTTTTGTTTTCTATTTTCTGTTTTCATCAAGGCGTTCTTTTTTATGTCCACAAATAAAAAAAAAACAAACTGCAAAAATATACACGATCTACGCTACGTTGCAAAATCATAAATCACTTATTCAGCTAAATAACAGAGAAAACAATAACTCAAAATCTGCGAAGTGATTTGCTTTTGCTTATTCGTTGGGCATACAATATATATTTCGCAAGATTTCTAATAAATAATACAGACTAATGGTGTGGGTGTGCTTTGTTCGAATACATTTTAACTCCGGAGAATTTCTCACAAACAATCACAATCCTTGCAATCACTTAAAGTAATACTCGATGATTATATTAAAAATAAATGTATAGATTAGAAAACAAGGTCTACCTCTAAAATATACGCTTTCCGAAGAAACAAATCGAATCTCGCTGATTTCATCAGTTAACAGTCGACGGGAAGACTTAAAAGCTTTTTTTTATAGAACTCTTGATCCGTAAAAACTTTCACACATATAAAAGTCGGTTTAAAAAATTTTTTCGGAAATGTTTGTAAATGCACGTTAACGAGTACTGAAAAGTTCCAAAATTTACAAAAGTCTACTTTCATCGTTTTTCGCTCTGCATCCTTTCAAGGACCGCAGATGATTGAATAAACGCGTCGGCACCTTCATTACTCCCGAAGTAAACAAGATTCTCTCCTCGATCGGGTGAATTGCGGCTTGTCGGGACTGACAATCACTAAATTGACCGATTACACATCAACATTCAACTACGTCTCTAATTATACCGTAAGGAAAGATTAATCGATACCAAACTATCTCTAATAATCGACTCTCTATACACTTAAACCGTCAGTCGCCGACGAGCAAATCCCCGCAATCGAGATCCTCCCGTTTCTTCGTCGAGCAGCGTCGATGGCCAACGTCGACATGAAAGACTACAATACATATTGAACGATTGACGAATTCAATAATTTATATAATGTAAATATAGTACAAAGTGATCGGGGTTTTTTGATAATCATAATAAGATTACGTGCTACGTCGATAATAATGACAAAAGCGTCCTCCCGGGGATAATAATCGCCGGGCGGCAGAGTTCAGGTTCGGATGCAGCAGCCGCGCTGCTTCGGCAATCATGCGGCCAGCAGATTCTTTATGTTCTTCGGGGTGTTCTCCTCGTTCAGGTGTTTGGTCGTGTAGCGAAGGGCGTTCAGGAGACCCTCGCTCTTGCACGGCGGTTGGTCCTTCAATAGTTTTACGCAACCCTTCACCTGGAAAATCAGAGCGACTCGGTTGGAGTTGGAAATTTTTTAAAGTATGAAAATAGGTTTGTCGAATAAAAGTAAAAATTTTTATCTCATTTATACAAGGAGTAAACTGCTTGTTAAACATTTTACTTCACTTAATAATTCTGACTTGGTTTCCGTAAATTCTAATAAAAGTTGTGTTTGATTTTTAAATTATTTATCTTCCAAAAATAACCTTTCTGTTAAGAAGACACTTTTGCAAATAATAAATTAAGGTTTGTTTGGAAACTTTATACATTTAAAATTTCATTAAAACTTCCTTTATCTGCTAGTAAATTCCGCGATCACAAACGTTTACTTTTGATTACTTAATCTAAAGAGATCAAACTACACTGTTCCCATTTCTCCAGAAACTTTAATTAAAAAACTACTCTCAAGACCGCCAGCTAAATTAAAAAAAAAAAAAACAATCAAACAAGCTCTCCGAAACCCAGCCTAATCGCTATACTTATTCCGAAACAAGCTTTCACGCTCGAGAGCAAAAAGAAACCAGTCCGGATCGGCGAAACAACTATTAAAATGTATAAAAACTCACGTCGACGTTGGAGCCCTTAACAAAGGCGCCCTGCGGATGCACATGATCGTAAAGGATGACCAGGCCGACCATCACCCTGAGCACGAACAGTTGCGTCTCCTCGCGCTGGAACTGCGCCAGCAGATTCCTGTCGGACAAGAAATATCCCTTAAAACGTCTGCGTCTACAAGTAAGTGTAGGGCATGTAGGTTTAAGTGCGAATGGAGATAGGGGCCGAAGAATACTTACGGATTTTCCAGCATCCTCAGGCAAACTTTCGCCATCGTGCCCAAAGTTTCCGTGATGTTTTCCCTGGGTATGTCCTCGTTCTGGAGTACGAGCAGAAGGAAAAATAAGCGTTAGATAGTTTTTACTTGGAGCTTCGCTGGGAAAAAGTTTGCTAATTTCTAAGTGCGCCCGATACTCTTTGGCTCTTGTTAAGCGATTTAAGTATTTTCTCTTGTAGCTTATTAAGGTATTACGTTTAAAGTGTAAAGTTTATGTATAGATTGATAAAAAAAAATTTAATTCATCAGCTTGAGTACAGTTTGAGTTAATCTTATTGGAACGCACGAGAATAAAAAAATATAAAGCATTATTTTTTAAATCCGAAATAATTTTCAAATAAAAATTTGTACCGCCTTTGTCTTTACCTACTTTCTCCTCTATTACTTTATCAAATACAAATTTTTTTTCCACTTTATACAATCTATAATAAGCTTCTACTATTTTCTCTCTTCCATTGCATAAGCACTAAAATCCATTAGCGTAAATGCTTTGAGATAAATTTGTATCTACGATACTGATAACTATATATGTACACTTTCATTAAACTTTATTTGTTTTTTTTTCTGATTTTCATTTCGTAGCTCAAAAAAATTCTCCTGCTAAATTCTGTTACACAATTTTTCTATATCTATACACAAAGCTCCTCACGAAGGTGCTCCTCTATCATTTCAAAATCCCGCATGAACTCTTTCTTCAAAAGCCCATTCCACCTCCCCGAATTTCCAGCCAGTCAAAAAAAATAAATAAATAAAAGAAAACAACCCCGTGGGCGTCTTGCAAATATTTCCCCCTCCCGACAAAACAGACTCACGTCCATGAGGAAGGTGATGGTGGCGTTGCTCAGTACGCGCAGCATGGGCGTCGCGTGGGCGTAGAAGAGGGACATGCGGTTGGCGAGCTCGTTGCCGACGATCAGGTCGCGCTCCGTGGCGTTGTCCTGCCTGGCGAGGGAGGCCCGGGTCAGGGTGCGCCTGTAGTAGCTGAAGTCGTTCTGGATCGCCGGCGTCTTCATCTTGAACTCGTCGAACTTGAGCACGAACTCCAGGATCTCGGCGAGCTGCTTCACCAGGGCCTGCTGCGTCTCCAGGTGCTGGGTGGGGGAGAGGTTGCCGGAGCAGAGCTGGCCCAGGATTTTCGGGACTACTCGCTCTGGAAATCGAAGGGTTCCGGTTAGTGGTTTCGGTGGATTTGACGTGTTTCGCGGTTGATTTTGTATTTTTAGTTTGAATTAGCTGAAAGTACAGGGATTTTGAAAATATTATAAAAAAGTTTTAAAAGTACGTATATTTAATCTACGTGTGATGAAAAATTAAGGTTATTCGTACACCTTGATTGAGAGTACCTTGTAGAAAAGAACTTTTTTACAGTAAAACGCAAAGTAAAAGAAAAATAAAAATAAAAATTTTTTAATTCTACTCTATTTCCTAGGCATACATTTATATTTTAGAAAATTGCTCTAGAAAGCTTTCATTCAGACACCAGCTCTTTTTCACTTTTTCCTTAAAAGCGTTATATTATATTAATATCTCGCTGCTCTAATACTTTTTCATGTCCTATAAATTTTGTACCTGGAATAAGTAATTCTCGAAAATTTTCTTGCAAGTGCTTCGTACGTGAAGTAATAAAAAAAGCAATAAAGTTTTTGATTAATCACCGTACTTCCACCACAAACAAGATGAAAAAAAACGTTTTTAATAAAACCTGTCGTTACTGAATAATAATCAAACGCAATAAACCTATAAAAAATCTAAACCTTAAAAACGTTATATATATTATGTTATTTTTATTTATTATAACGACAGTATTAAAATGAATAAGAAAAATGTAATTAGCTATCTTAAATTTAATACCAAAATGTTGAAGTCATCAAAGGACACATTTCTACTACCTACTACCCTAACCAAAGACTTTCCTCAACCAGATTCGTCATCCCGGAAACAAAGCCTGAAATAAGCTTCCGCATTCTGCTGGCATCCTTAGCAGCAATCAACGGGTATACGCATATATGATGTACATTCGCTCACCAAGTTCGAGGGAGAACTCGTAGAACCGCTTGAGCTTGGCGACGAGCGGCGCGACGGTGAGGTAGGCCTTGCGCTGGCACTCCTCCGTGGGCGCGGAGATGGCCTCGCGTATCTCCTTGCCGGCGCCCTTGTAGCACTGGATCTCCTGGAGGATCGACTCCGAGTTCTTCAGCACGCGCTGCACCGCCTCGAACGTCTCGCGCTCGATGTCGGACGGCTGCGCATCTGACGGAGTTTACGGAGAGAGAGGATTAGTCGTTGGGATTATATACGCTGGTCGCGGAAAGTTGGCTGAACGTTTTGTACGGCTTAAGATTTGAATTATTCGGAGGGCCTGCTTTATTCGAGATTTTTGGTCATTTATACATTAATTGTAACATGCAAAACAATACACCACGGTAATCTTTTAAAATTAAATTTTTTTCATAACATTGAACAAGAAGTAACTCACTTTCAAAATCCAAGAAGACGTCATACTTTTGAGGTGTACAGCAGGTCGACTCGCCCCGAGCCAGGAGGCTGAGAAGCTTTCCCATCCCGAATCAAACTCTTTGCCCGGAACACTCGAGTCTGTCAAAATTCATTGATCATCTGCAACAAAAACCAATCCAGCCTTTAACCCCCACTCTTTCCTCGCCCAGCTGCCAATATCAACAATCATCCATCCACCCCGCCAATTTCAATTCCATCCTCTTCTGCATACAGCCTCTGTCTCGCCAACAAAAAAAAAAAAAAATTCAATCAGCCCCGCAGCCCGAGACAAAAAGCCAGGCAATTTTTGTGGGCAATCGGACGCGACGAGCTGTCCTGCCACGCGAGTCCAAGCGGAATAATCCATCCGGAATCCGAAGATTCGGGCCGGGCAAAATACGTGCAAATTCCCGCGTTATGCGCGTGCCGAGCGAGGCTAAATGCACTCGGTACACCGTGTCCCCGGGATTTATGAACTCGCATACCCGAGCGGGAGCTCGAGGAGCGATATAAATACCCGCGCTAATAAGCCGGCTCTGTTTTTAGGATTGAATTTTTTTGGAGCTCCAAGAGCGAGAGGAGGTTGAGGGTGGTTCTGGGGGCTGTTGCTTAATTTAGGGGTATTGTGTAAGTGGCGTGCGTAATCGGGAGATGTAAGATGGATTTAAAAAAGTCTTTTTAAGGGAATCGTTTGAGTTAAATAAAAATAATACAATAAAGGCAAACAGTTAAAAGAGTGTGTATATTAAAAAATTACTTGAATAAAGTACTGTAGAAAAATATTTTAATTTATAAAAAGTTATACAGTTTATAACGATTAAATGTAGTATAGATATAGTTTAAGATATAAATAATTTTCATTATGAAGTATATCAAAGTTTGACTCATTGATTTTAAATTATTACATAATAGATATTTATTTATGACTAAATTTAATAAAAGAATTTTTAAAAGTATTGATTTCCTTTATTCTATTTTAAAGTTTGCTTGAATAATTCAGTTTACAAGTAGCGAATCGTTAACCATTCTCACTGAGTGAGTTCAAAACTGCTTAAATTTCAATCAAAAACTATATTTCACGAGGCGAATTCATTATTCGCATCGATTAAACTTTTTCATTGCATATTTTAAAACCGCATAATAAAGAAACGTTCAACCCCCGCAAAGACGAAAGTTTCAAAAGCCGCGCTAACATCTCATTCTCCCGCAGCGATCCGTCCTCAATTTTATAATCCGCGAAACTGCCTTTCCCCAACGACTTTTCCTCGGCCGCGTCAATAAAACAACAACTCCATCCCCGCGTTGAGTTTCCTCGCGCGATAAGCAGCGGCGCCGGCAACAAAAATCTCCGCGCAATTAAAACACGCACGCGAGCTTGTACACATGCGGTACATTCATAGATAAAACGCGCTCGAGAGAGAGAGAGCCGCGTCCACATTCATGCTTTGCGTGCGCCGGAGGCGCCGTCGGATTACGCGCGAAATGAATGGATTCCCTGAAGCGACGACGACGCCGACGGAAAGAAGTGGCGAGGGAAGCGCAAGTCGTTCGTTGACGCGCCGAGTGTTTCCGTCGTGTCGAGGAAGGGTTACTTTTGTTAATTGGATGGATACGGCTGAAGGAACGACAAGCTGAGAAGGGATCCTTTCATTGCTGGACGATACGGGAATATCGGAGTTGTGGAGTGCCGGATATTGACTTATTTGCGTCGATTGAATTGCTGGAGTTTCGGTACGACGTTATTGCAGGGATTGCAGATTAAGGTCACTGCGAGAGGAAACGTCTGCTGGCTTGAAAAGGATAAAAGGGAGATTTAGTATAGGATTATGAAGCGTTCTTTCGCAATTTCGCTTATGACAAAAAAATTATAGATTAAAGCGTATTAAATTGAAGAGAGCCTCTACACATATTGCATTTTCTTTTCTTTTTTATTTAAAATTACTTCCAAATGAGTGAGTTTTAACAGGGAAGAAATTCGATAAGATTTTGGCAACTTACCAAGAGGCTTGACTTTACAAATCAAGTCGAGAGTTCTGTAGATTATTTTGACACTAAAGATGTTCTCTCTGGAGAACGAGAACGCACAAGCACTGATAATATTATCTCGAGGAAATTCAATCCGAACTTTAAACAAAGGCAACGACCTGAATATAAACTTTGCAGATCTTCGTAAAAAATTCACCAGCTCTATTTTCGGCAAAATCCGAACTTGGAAAACCGATAGCACGTCGATCAAAATTGCACGGCGCAGCCATAAAAATCCAATATTCTCGAAAACTAAAGCTTCGCGGCACAAAGCTCCTACAAAAATGCCCCGAGCCCCTTCGGGCATCACTTCGTCAGACATTCTCGCGGCTCACAAAAGCCTGAAAGACTCAGCAGCTGACCTCACCTAAAGCAGCCGGCTCTCTTTTCGGGGAGAAAAAAAAGAAGCGATGCAAGCTCTCTCTCGTTCGCGAGCGACGAACGGAGGAACAAAGCTGTCGCGGCTGTCGATGGAGGCGAAGGCGAGTGACGCGCGATGATGCGAGCTCCCCCCCTGTAATTTGCGCCGCGCGAGAAGAGCTGCTTTTGTGCGCGCCTCGAAGTAAAATTAGAGCGAAGAGCGAAGTCGAGCGGGAGCAAAAGTCGATACGGTCGACGGATGGAGCAGGTGAGAATTGCCATATTGTTTTAATGCTAATTGGGATACGTCGCGGAGTTGGAAGGATTGAGCTGTTTATTTTTGGAATGACGCTTGTTTTCTGCCGTTTCTCCCGGGAATAATGGGTTGAAGGGGTTATTGACAAGGGTTGTATTGACAGCTTCGTTTGCATGATAGATGTGCTTAACATTTTAAACTTGGAAGCTATTTGCTCTGTACGTGTATTAATATTAAATACAGCTAAAATCCATCTAACAATTCGATTCCTTTCAATCCATATTGTTGGCAATAATATTCAAATCATCTCGAATCTAAGAGTCGCTGCTTTTATACTCTCTAAAAATGAATAAATGAAATTAACGTAGAATAAGTGTATATACACTTATTTTACATTATAAGTCTTCCAAAGTGAAAGACTTTTAACGTAAAATAAGTGTATATGGACTAATTTCACTTATTTGTCTTTACAGAGTACCAATTCCCACTAAAATTGCCGTCTTTAATCTATACCAAAATCTATGCTAAACCCTCATAAACGTCCATCCTCCATTTCATCTAAAAGGGCCATTTGCATATGAAACTTCTATTCCCCCAAACAAAGAAAATATCGATACGGCAATATGCATTCATCCCTGAAACTTCCATTCACCCTCCATCGAATCAAAAGCATCGCGACGTGCCCGCAGCTCCCATTATCAAAGTGGCCGTCCCGAGCGTTCAACTCGAGGAATATCGCATAATTTTCCAGTTTACCTTTGCGGCCACAATAGTCCTGCCTCCGATACAATCTCTCCGGAAAAAACGGCGCCCGCGGCTGTAAACGCCGCGGAAAACTCTCGGCTCTCGAGGTAAGCTGCGCGAGCAAACCCACACCTCTTCACCTTTCGGAAAATTTCCCGAAGCGCCAGACGGCTCGGGGGAGAAAAAGAGCGGCAAAGGGGGTCGGGGAGACGGGAGGGGGGAGAGCAAGGGAAACAAAGTTCCACGAGTGTGTACGCACGCAGACATGAGCGAGAGAGAGAGCCCGTTTAAAGGGCTCCCGTCACCTTTGCCTCGGCGTCGATGTCAGCGACCTCGCGAATTTTCATTCAGCTCTTATGTACGGCCGGTTGGCCCCGACGTGCTAACTTTAAACGGGACGAGTTAAGCTAATTTGCGAGCTACATTTACTATCTTCGAATCTTGCCAAGGTTTTGTTGGCTGGTTAAATGGTAGAATTTTGGGTAGTATGGAAATAGATTCTTGGTCGATACGATAAATTGAAATTCATTAGAAATGTAATTCTTTTTCAGTTTGTTTTTTGCCAACAGTTTAACTTTTCTTTCAAACTAAAAGAAAATTTTACGTGGAAAATCTGAGAAATACACAGAAAGCTACAGGAAATTGGAAAATTTATTTCCATTAAAAGTACGTCCTTTATTATGAAGCTTAGAATAAATTTGAACCCGCGTTTAATGAACGACACAAAAACAATGCAGCAAGAAGCTGGCATCTTCAGCTTCAACTAACCTTCAAACCCCCCTTTCACCCCCCGAAATCTCGCGTCCCCAAACCAACAATCGCCCAAGCACAACAAAAACAAGCGCTCGCTTCCCCGAAACCTCGCCTCGCCGAACCTCGAACCCCGTATATAAAAATTCAAACGATCCCGTCACAATCACACCTCGGCACAGGCATCTCTCTCTCTCACCTGCCGTATCTCCAGCTCCTGAGCAGCCGCATCGAGCGGGAGGGGGGGAGAGAAGGCACTTTCAGCGCGCACCGACCACTGGAGGAACGTCTCTCGCGGAGGAGCAGCAGCAGCAGCAGCAGCCTCGGCCGACGGCCATGACCGCGCGCACATGCGATCTCCTTATTTGGTCATCTCTCGGGGGGCGCAGGAGAGAGAGCGCGCGCGTGGCGGCGGTCTGCCGCCCCGGACGCACGCGCGGCACGGGACGCGCAAAAATCAATGCGCGCCCGGAGCTTCCGACGCCCCCCGCCGGGAGGGCGCAAGGGGCGACCCGCGGGATTTTGAATTATCGCGGTGAGCGAGGGGGGGGGGGGGAGATTTTCTTTTCGAGGCCGGACCAGGTTGCGGGACGGCGGATGTAGGGGGGCAGGAAGAAGTTTGTAGATTAGATCGAGCGTAATGGGAGAGGAATTGAGAAGGTTGTTTGGGTGAGGGCGGTTTAATGGTAGAAGGGAAATTTTATCTATGCAAACAGATGTTTCGAGTGGAGGAGATGGGTGTAGTTTACTTTCGTAGGAAACTGTGCTTGTTTCAGTAAATAAGCAATTTGGGAGATTTGTTGTTGCAAAATCGAGGAAGATCGTAGATGTGAGTCAACTTTGCTGTAATAGAAGGTTAATGAGAACGATTTCAAAGTTACTGCAGATATGAATTTAGACCAGTTTAAACAAGAAAAATTTTAAATACTCTATATAAAAACTCGTTATGTACATCGGAATAAACACGCGTACTTCATAATAAATTCAATAACTCTTTGACATGGGAATATTAAAAAAGTGAAATATTGCTCATCGATTCCCAACTAATTCTCCGACTTAAGCATTATTTATCACCTCCTTTAAAAAATTCACCATTAATCGATTCGAGCCTCCTCAAATATTTCCACAAAATCAACGTCTCCATCCGCTCCGGCGACAAAAAACAAAAGCTACAGCCCTCCTCCAAAATTAACTCGGCTAGTCTAGCGCTCGGCGGAGCCACTAAAATTCCGCAAACGCACTTGCATCCATCACTATCACTTATTCTATCCAGCCTAGACTCTCTCTCTATCTCTTGCTCCGCTCTCCGGAGGCTCGTCGTACGCTCGCCGCGCGCGAAAATACGCGAGTTATTTCGGCCCGCGTCGCGACGGCACGACCGAAACTATACGACGAAAAAGAGAGCCAGGAGCCGGGCGAGCGAAATTTCGCCGCATTCTCGAGCGCGCGGCGCGTATACTTGTGCACAGCCGCGAAGTCTCCCGAGGGGCGGGATTTATGCGCGCGGACGAATTTAGCCGATTTATAGGTCTACGAGCGATAAGCGCTTTACGGGCTGTTGTCGCGAGGAGACGGTTTCTTCTTTTTTTTTGGGAGCGGAGAGCGGAGGAGAGCCTCGAGGAGGGAGGACGAGGATTTTTGGTGGCGGCGAGCCAAGTTTCGGGGTCGATGCGTAGGGTTGAACGTCTTGGGGAATGCGGAGAAAGTTATGATTAGGATTCGGCGCTTCTTGGGATTTCGTGAAGTAATTGGAGAGCTGTTATTCTTGTTATATTATAATTTTGATGAAAATCGATAATTATTTTATAAACACAGAATTTAGTAAAGTGTCAAGTCGCAAGTTCAACTCGTACATTAAAGGAAGGCTTACCCTGTTGGAAGTGTTCACCATTATTTCGCCAATTTTTTTCCAATTGTCTGTATATTGCCCAAATTTGGTCTACTATTAGTGAAATGGCTTTAAAAAATGGTGAAATTTCCCACAGGGTAAGTATATTTTTAAAAACAAATATTTTAGAATCTACTTAAAATTATAAAAATTAATAAACAGAGATTTAGTTTTCCTTGGACCCGAACATCAAAATTATGCAAAAAAAAGCTCCTGCCCCGCGGATAAATTCGCGAAAATATACTCGATCCTCGTCTTACGGAAGCAAAGAATCCCAGAGGCGGCGGCGAAAAACGAGAAAAAGGGAGCAGTGAACCTCTCGAGCGACACCTCGACCGGCTCAGCGTAAGCGACACCGCGTTCTTATGCTTTTTGCGCATCGGCTGCTGCGACGGCGCGGCCGGCGGCGGTGGCCAAGTTACGCGGTGAGTCATCAAGCAGCCCGCGTATAATGCGAGGCGGCTCGCTCGGCGCGCGCTCTGTTCTCCAAAATGAGCGATGCCGCGATGACGCGAGAGCAGGCCTCCTGCACACGAGCTACCTTGCCTCGCTACGAGGAAGCCGACTCTCACTCTCTGCGGGAGAGCTTAACTGCCTTTCTATTTCGGAGCTTCGTCGTACTCGCGAGCGGCGGGGAGTTTGCTTTGCTGATGATGTATGATCGTTGTTTCTGTTTAGTTTGTAAATGTTGCGTGGCGGAGCTTGGGGTTTTTTTTTTTTTTTTTTTTTTTTTTTTAGGGGGAATTA
>UCOL01000317.1:0-73741 GCA_900474335.1 Ormyrus nitidulus
CTCTGCCCGGCGATTCGCGGTAAGCGTCGTTTTGTGCTGTAGTGTGTAGCATTTTACGCCGCCGCTGGCTGGGTATTTATCCATTTTTCGGGAGGAGCTCGAGGAGATTCTTTGAGATCGCGCGTCTGACTTGATGCGGGAATCTATCACTAGCCATTCTGCTCGACACTCTAAAATTTTTAATAAATGTATGAATTATTGAGAAAATTAAAAAATTTATTCCCCATTCTTTTAAGTAAACCCTGTCATAAGTTAATTAATGTCAAGATAAAGATTAAGTGCAAGCTTTTCGAATTACTTGAAAGAAAAACATCAAGACGAAAATAATTTTCTTCAAGTTCGGGTTTAAGAAAATTTTTAACCAAGCGCAAGCCACGAGGTCATAAATAAATTCCGCATTTTCCGACTCTCGCAGAGTGTATCCCGTATTTCTTATTTGCTTTTACCTCCATCTCCTCCTCCCTCCACGCCCGTATTTTCGAAAGTACCGTTCCGCGTATATATTTTCGCCTCTCCTTGAGAGCGTAATTTACGAAAAGGAGCGGCCGGAGATTTTTGCAGCCCGGAGCCCGAAACAATTTTGAAATTTAATGCTCGTAAAAAGGAATACAATATTATCCGGCGAGAGGCGGCGAGGGCGGGAGGAAGAGCTCAAGGGGTCGGCGGCGCTTCTGCCGGGATTCTGCGAGAGGGAGAGGGGAGGCAATTAACCCAATACAGTGTAATTGCCTTTGTGCTCTCGCTGCCGCCTCTCTCCCTCTCGCTGCCGAGTAACCGTCGCTGTTTTACCGTATAAAGATCCGCATCTGACACTGCAATTCGGACACTTCAATTACTGATCTCTCCTGCGCTCGGTATTTCCTCGAGCTTTCAATTTTTCAAAATTAATGCGTCAGTCTCAAAGTCCCGCGTGCTTAATTATGAAAATGAGGCTCTTTTATATCGTGAAACGGTGCTCCTCCCGAGAAGATCAATGTTATAGGTGACTGACCCCCTCCGATAATAACGCGCAGCCTTGATTCGGACAAGCCAATCGACGGGGACGAGCGAAAATTGCAAGTTACGGCACCGAAATCCCTTCCCAATTCCCGGCGAATATCCTTTCGCGTGGGCCGAAAGATTCCGCAACAACTTTTGATATAATTAGAGTCGTCGTGCTTGCCACCCACAGCCGGTCATCTTACGTCCATTTAACTCCTTTAATTTAGCGAGGGGGAAACCGTTAGGTCAGTTAGCGCAAGAGCGAGCGTTAATGCCGGGCGACCGAATGGGCCAAGGTAGCGTAATGAAGGTTCATGGGCGCGGAGAGGGCTGAGCTTTCTTCTTCTTGCTCGCTCCTTCGTTTTTCCTCGCGGCGGAGTCGGACGTCTAATCGAATAATACCCGGCAACGGCTCAGACTGCTCCGCATGACCCCATACTAATTTGCTAATACGCGCCGTCTTTACGCCCGGGGATTACAAATCTCGATTTGTCATGATTTCGCCCCGCGCGCTTTCTATTTTATAATTAAACGCCTACGGCGGACGGGATTTTTATCTTGGCTCAATTGCAGCTCCGACGATGAATTATTTATGAACTGTTTAGCTGATTGAGAAAAAGAATCTTATGGTTGCTGCTGCTTCAATTACTAATTAATTGCATTAAAGTTGAGCTATCTTTGAATTAAAGCTAATAAAATAGACTTTAACGATACATTATAGTGTAATGTTCGAAAATGATTTATAAAAGGTTTACATCAAAGTTTCATCAACGAGGAAAATCTAGCTTTTCTAAATATACTTATTTTCAAAAATTTATTTATTTATTCGTCTGAAAAGACCAGCACCTGGCGTATTGGGTAGATTAAAACTATACCTTCTAATTGCCCATAATTTTTACTGCGTATATACAAGTAAACTTGCGCCCCAAGAGAAAATTATGAAATAAATTAACAAATTAATAATTACAACTCGATCCCGTGCAACGAACAAAATTCTATTGACCCCGGCTAATCCCGCAATATTTCGCCGCAAATCGTCCGTCAAAAGTCTTGCCATCCGGTCAGTCGACGGGCACTCAAGCGCTCGTCTAATGGTCGGAATCTCGTAAAGTCTGCGAACTAGCCGGCCGGGCAGCTAATAAGCGAGCAAGCGGACGCGAGGGACAGATGCGCGGGGGCGTCCTGGCCGTCCATTCTTTCCCCCTCATATGCGATATTAACTACATTTATTCGCGTTGTCTCGAATTAACCCCGTGACTCCCTGCACCCTCTCGAGTGGCTGCCCGGCCGATATAATATGAACTGTGCGAGGCGCTCATTACCATCACAATGCACGCGAAAAGACCGGGGGACGTATGCCGAGCTATACCGATGTCTGCACTACGGTATGTAAGTTAATGGCCGTGTGTGTTGAATTTCGTGCCTCATAATTTTAAATTTTGCTGAAAGGCAGGTTGTTTTGTTGGAGGGAGTTTTTAAACGCGGAGAATAAAAAATTATTTAAACATCGAAATATAACGTGCGGGCTTGTGGTTTTCCAAAAAGTAAAAGTTTTTAAATCTATTCTTGGAATTTTACCACATTAATTCAATGCTTGCCTGCTTCTAGATATGAATCTTTTACACAAAAAAAAAATTTTGATATTTTTTAATAATGATAATGTTTATTTATAAATCAATTCAGCATACTTTATGGAATTGAATTTGTTCAGTTTTTTGAACTCCCTAAGCTTTACTTTTAATCACATTAAATTACTGAATAAAAATAATTCAGTAGGCATCAGTTCCACTAAATAAAATGCATTATCCTTCCTCTAAAAAATGCAAATGAATTCCATACCACTGCCTTCCTCCTCTATAAGCTCATCTCGATCATCGGCTTCCTTTGCTCGTCTCATCGCTCCATCCATTCAGCAGCGATCTTCCTCCGGAACAAAATTTGTTATACACCTGATTTCATATTATCGGCCGGCATCCTCCCCTAATGTATTCAAATTGCATACCACCCCCGGATCGAGGGCCGCTGACGAAGACTCGGGCGGGCTTACTTGGACCAGCAGGTTCAATTTATTAAATGGAAAGATTGCAAATTTCCTGGCATAAAGTGGCCCGGCGCGCAAGACTAATGGTGCAGAGCTGTAGCAGCGCCGTGAGTGATTAGGCGCCGCATGGTGAGGCGTATGGGGTCAATCTGAGGCTAATCAAATCATGCCGGGCCGGAGGCGCCGCGGGGTGTCTTTGCTCTCTCCTTCTCTTTCTCCCTCTGGCTCTCTCTCCCTCTCTCTCTCTCTCTCTCTCTCTCTACCCAGTGTATTGTACCTACGCAGCAGCTATTGTGTCGCAGTGGCAGATTGCTGCTGCTGCTCTTTCTCTCGCCTCGTTCACTTGTTCCACGGCGCGTAGCTTTATTAATTCCATCGCTCGTGAGGGGCAGAAATCTCACCCCGTCATCAGCGGTCCGTATCGGATTCGCAATCACGCTCGTTGAGAATGACGCCGAAATTGTTGACTTTTTTAGGGAGGGAGTGGCTCGGTGCCAAATGTTTGATGATTTGCTGCCGGGAGCGATATGGCTATATGGTTATTAGATCAAGCATTACGGTCTGTGCGCGCGTGTATTTGGCGAGAAATTATGGATATTAGGAAGCGCGATGGGGCGGCAGAGATTAATGGCTGTTTGTAAATATTGGAGTGAGCGATGGACTCTCGGGGAGTAATTGAATGCACGAATGATATTCTAGTAAACAGAGCATTCTCATTTCACGCTCTGCTGCTCATTCCATTATTATGCGCAAGTTCTATTCCAAGTCATTAATAACTTTGAGACGCCTTAGCATCGAAGCCGCGTCAGTGATTATTTCATCAGGCAACTCGAAAAAGCGCAAGTTTAAGACGCGACGGCATCAGAGACGCCTCTCCTGCCTTTGCCATCTCTAGCTGCAGAAGATAAGCAAAGCTCGGCGCCGCGTTGCATATTGATTGACGTCGCAGAGCGTAGGTGAGGAGGCGGGAAAGAGACCGGGAGACTGCGTGACACTCCGTTAACCGAGACGGAGAGGCAATGACAGCTCGCGGGAGCGGAGGTGGAAGGATGAAGGAAGGGGAGGAGGCCCGGAGGGTGTAATGAAGCACCGCGCGCGCAGCGACGCGCCGCCATGAATATTCATAATCTAATACCTGAGCCGAACTGAACCGAGGCGGGGCCAAGTCTCGTCATCCAGGCCTCCTTCTACTATATTAGACATCGCTATACTATTCTGGGGATAGAGGTAGGCTGAAATTGTAGGAGGGGAGCTATGAATTTCGTTATCAGATTTTGTGCTTAGCTCGCGAACCATTTGATATCCGATTTAAAAGTTTGACGTTCACAAAGTTTGGTAGAATTAAAATTAAAGGTCACGTAATTAGTTTGTTGAAATAAAGAAATGGAAGCTTTACTTTATCCTACTTTTATAATAATTTCACTCGTCAAACTCAGGCCGACATTCTTGAGATTAGCTGGTAGAACAAGAATAGCCTTTACCCACGCAGTATATCTCGCTTCTCAAATGGACTTTCGATGCTAAAGTGGCCCTTTGTCCGAGCATCGAGGAGTTCCTCCTCCACCCATCGAAACCTACCCCCGGGGCGAGACATTTTTCAACAACGAGCACTTTTTTTCACCGGGCGTGCCCGTAAGTAGTAGCCCTCGGTGCTAAAAAAAAAAAGAGGAGGCCAATCCTCGCCGTCGGATATTCTCAAAGTGACTTTGCGCTCAGAGTGTAACTCCTTGTGCACAGCAGATATACGTAGAGATAGTCTGGATTCGCATTAGCATATGAAAGCTGCCTCTGGCGGCGCGCTTGTAGATATAAATATACAGGCAGGCTCGGGAATATCTATGGCTGGTGTACATCAGTCGCTTATACCACCCCATTCAGCTGGCATATAAAGAGGCGCCATCGACCAGAGAGGATCGTGTTTGTGTGCGCGTGTGCGTGAATGCGCAATATCCCCGGCGCGATATTGCCGTTTTATGATAATGTTATCAGCGCCCGGGCTTTCGATGAGCTAACGCGATACACGTAGGCCTCGGCGCGTGTGCGTTCCTACACCGACGCGGACGCCTGACTGTGTGTGTATTTTAGCGCCGGTTCTATCAAACCTGGGATTTAGTAATCTGCCGAGATTTATGAACGCGGCCCGTCCCTGCTTCCAGACTTTTCTTTTGCCGCTCGTTTTGTCCTCCATCTTTCTCTCTCCCTCGTCGCTTCATCCCGGCCATACTGATTGCTTGCTTCACCAGCAGCAACGGCGGCTCCTCTCGCGCGGCCGTCATCCCTCCGCTTTTTCTCCTCTCGCAGCAGCACCACCTTATCTACAAAATGAAACCAGAATCTCTCCGGATATTGTTCGAAATGAGAATGGTTGAAGGACCGCGTCGAGCAGACGGTTTTTCCGCTGGAACATTTTTTTACGAGCCAGATCTCTCGGGAGGGGAAGCCGCTGCACTCGTGAACTGGGATCTCATCTCGGTCGAAAAATTCTTCTCCAGGTTGATAGAGCTTAAGAATACTGCGTACAAAAAATGCACAAAGTATTTACACTCTCGATTGAGCGATTACTCGCGAGCCCATTGTCTTGGTACGCCTCGCGGCGGGGACCGCTATCCACAATTCGGCTCGCGCCAATGCAAACATAAACAGAACGGTAAACTCGGCTCTCTGCCTCTTAGCAGCCTCCCCCGCGTTTTCGTCTTAATAAAGTATTCGCAAAGGAGCTCGCGAGCAAAGAACGATGGGGTTGAAAGTAGCGGCCCGGAATGTACGTGTACCGGATCGGCGTCAGCTCGGGCTGGTCGTCGTCGAGTTTTCCCAGACGCTCGCGCGCGCAACCATTCAGACAAAGAGACAGGTAAACAGAGCAAGGTGGGACAGAGCGCGATGGATGCAAAACGAGGACGCGAGGAGAAGGGCCGCGAGGTGGGGGGATTTTAGTTTGTTCAAGTAAATTATATTCAGGATGGCAGCAGCTGAACATCGGTCGTAACGCAAATTACAGCCTTCTGGTCTCTCCTCTCTCTCTCTCTCTCAGCCCGCGTCTTTCTCCGTCTGCGGCTCCGCCCACCTGGCAAATTCTCTCTTCTTGCCTATCATGAATTATTAATTAATTGTTTCAACTAACAGGGTGGTTTATTATTCAACTCGCTCGGAGTAACTGGCAGCGCTCGCGCAGTCTGCACTTTGAATTGATATTACTTTATATAAGGCCGACTGACGAGAATAATCGTTCCGCGTTGATGAAAGTGGATTGGGCTGAAGGCTTTTATTGGAAATCTAAGGAGCGCCGCTCTTTTTTCTTGCTGCGGCGGCTGCATGAACCGATGCATACGAATCGGTCGCTCCGCGTTAGGCGAACTTCAAAGAAACGATCTTGTTCTTCAATGGAAATGCTGTTTCAAAGTATTCAAATTGAACTTTATTATATTTTCATCAATTTGAATGAGAGTCTCCATCGAGTTGAACGCATTTTGCGATCTGACACCTTTTCTTCGACACTTTTGACAAATTCGATTTCATCAAAGAATCAATCTTAACCTTGGATTTCCTCGAAATTCTATTAGTTGCTAAAATATTTCACCGGCCAATCAAGAATAATACCAAAGATAAATCGAATTTTACCGAGCATCTTGCCATTCCCCAATCATCAATAATGAATCGAAAGCGCGCGGGCCTGGCATTTAAAACATTATTTTTAAAGTTAATTCTGCAGTCCCGCTCCTGGAGCTTCGGGCGCCAAATGAACCGCTGTTCTCGTGAAAAATGCAAAAAAGAACAGTGCCGACCGGCTCGGCGTGTATAAATAAAGCGGCCGCCGACGAAATTCAGAAAATAACCATCCCCGCGCGTTCGCGCGTCGGTATATATGCGAGCTCGAGTTGAATTTCAGGCTTATATAGTATCCGGGGCCCATATATATACAGGCTGGGAGCGCTTGCGAGCGAGTTGACATTTACCCACTCAAATTGAATTTCAGAAAGGGTTTGAAATTTGTTTTCCAGAAACGTCGGGAGGCTAGTGTAAACGTTGCGGCCACCCCTTTCGCGCAAATTAATATTTACCTACTCTTCGTTCCTCCTTCCATGGTCGGCAGTCCCCCCCTCCCCTCTCACTCGCGTATTAATGGATATCCCCGGGGTGGTGCTGCGCGCCGAATCGTCAGACACGCAAGCCGCAAACTTTGATAACCGAGCAGCCAATTTCCGGTTGCGGCTTCCTCGCTTTCGAGCCGAGTCCTCGCGCTAAGGGCGAGGAGTCTTCGTGCGCGGGAGGGAGCTCCGCGCTAATTTGCCCGACCGCGACTCGCGCACGGCAGCGCGAGCCCGGATTATGCGGGGGATGAGCTCGCTATCGTGTATTTTCGGTGTATTAATGTCTTGCTTTGCTTTCGGAGCTTGTTAGTCGGCCTGACGGGAGGCGGTTGTTGATGTATTCATCAAGCCTCGAGCAAATTCGTTAATTAATATGAGGTAGCGGAACCAATTGTCGATAAATATTCATTATCTGTCAATGTCAACTAATCTACTAGAAAAAAATCCCTTTTGCAGAGCTAAGGAAAGTACCTTAGCTCTATAGAAATAAAAAATAAGCTATCCAGCTAGAAAAATATAAGAGCTTATCCAACAATTTCTAGACACGAAACAAAATCAATTGGACGCCTTCACTTTTCGGGCACTATAGCCCAAAGCCCATTTTCGCAGCGCTTCGAAAGAACGTAACGAGAACGAGTAGCTGACGAGCGAGCGGCAAAAGTTAGCGCTCGATTCCGGCTCTCGGCTAATTTCGCAAATAAATCCTATTACGCGTAGTCGTACGCCCGCGCGGGACGATTAGATTTTTAGCCCCGGCTTTCTGCCCCTCGCTCCCCCCGCTCCGATACGTATACCGAGGCAGAAAGTCAGATACAACGAGGAGCCGCGCGTAAATAAGCGTTCGCGTGACGCGGGGTTATGAGAGCCGCCGGGCACCTGCCACTCTTCGCCGAGTCCTCCAAGTTCACGTGACGCCGGCCATTACGCTTCGCGAGAGTACTTAATTATAATATCGCCCGCGCGGAATTGAGCGAGCGAGTTCGGGCTAATGTCGAAAGTGATTATTATGGGGCCGCGGTTATTACGCGCCACTCTCGAGTTGGATGGGTTTATAAGTTTTTGGATCACGTTGCAGCTGCTACCGAGTTTCGCGCGAGTTTGCACTTTTCAATTTTAATGGGGAGGGAGAGCAATTTCGCTGAACTTTTCGAGTCGAAAGCAAAGTCAATCTGCGATAACAAGGCTATTAAATTTTGAAAACGTGGGGGCTCCCTGTTCCCACCGTTCTCCTAATCTACCGATAATCCCATCGTCACTTGTATCATCAAACATCGCTACATNAACCCTCTTTATGCTCAGCTCTCCATAAACTACCGAAATTCTCCCACGCCTTTGACACCTCCGCTTATCTCCTAGCCGAGCACGAAAAAAATTAGTATAACATCTCTGCATGCCCACCAGCTGTAATCGTATTCGAGCAAACGGAGGCACGCGTGCCGGGAATTACGCTCTCGATGTTCGTGCGATAGATCATTAAGGGTGTATTATGACAAGACAGCGCGCGCGCCCTGATCTCTTTTACCGCGCCGTGGGGGACGTTTAGGCGGCGCGCCAGAATAGCGCAGTCGCGTGTCGCTTTTACAGTTCGGGATAAAGCCCGAGCGCTTAACATTTCCCTAACAAGGGATCGGCGAAAGAAGCGTACGATTTCGCCCGACGTGCGTGAGAGGATGAGTCGCATGACAATCGGCCTTCCTTTTGTCTGATTACTGCTGACTAGTCGATGCGACGGGGCTGCCCTTTTCGGGCTCCGTTTCCCGCTGACAAATTTCCATGATTTATTGGGTCTCTTGACTTTTCGCGTGAGGCGAAGCCGCGTGCCGATAAGTGCGTAAGTAATATATCCGAAATAGAGTAATGTTCCTTTTGATTATTAAGCGGACGATGTATGGCTCGACATTACGTGCAATGAATGCTTTTATTCTTTTTACCTTTTACAGCTGTTATTTTATGATTCCGTTGAATTTTTATTTGGACCTAAAATTCAAAATTTATTTGCGATTCGAGGATTACTGCCAAAATATACCCTGTTTCTTCCGTGATGTAAAAAACAGAAAGCCAAAATTTCTCAAAACTTTCTCTCATCTCCCCCAGCAGTCGGTTTCGCCACGTAAATCGCGCTCTCCCGGGGGTCGCCTGGCACGCGTCTAATATGTAAATTAAGGGTGTCGCGCGTATCAGATATCCGGAGCATTTAATAATGCTGTTCCTGTCAAAACACGCGCACGCGCATACGGCGTAGCCAACTGAGGGTATAATATAGATAAATTGCCCGGCCCCTCGCGCGCGGGTGTCGAATCGCACCCCCCCTCGATATTGGGGTGTCGTCGTCGTCGCCGTCGCCGTCGCCGCTTTTAATATGGAGCTTGTGCAAACACGCCGGCCGACGAAAGATGATACACAGGCGACGATGGTTCGAGAAAGCGCACGGAGAATCGATTCGCCGCGGCTGGAGATGCGATATTGCGGGGTGCGCCGCTGTCTGGATAAATGATTTTTGAAGAATTTCCGGGGGCTCGCGGACGAAGGGATGCTGCAATGTTTCTTCGTGAATCATTGACGCTTTCCCGACGGCGTGTTGTTTTTTTTTTGTCGGTGCCCATGACGAGCGTGAAATTTCAGTTACAATTCCGTGATAAACGACTGGTGGTAAATTTCTGGAAAAACGATGTCTGTATTTGCAGATTGATTGATCGATTTTTTGATAATATGTCGGGGAGACTGCTCTAATTTACTGTTATTAATTCAAGATAATTTGTTAGTTTTAAAAATTTTAATAAAAAAACAACATTGCGAAATCGAAAAGGCAATATTATTTATTCCAACGCCATTAATTTTAACTCATTGAAAAAGTTATATAGTAAACGTTATTCAAAACTCTGGCCTTCAGTCGAATCAAGCAATCTATTAATTGGATTATAAAGAAGAAAGGCCGAAGGCGGCGGAGTAGAGCAGACTGTAGCCCCGTATAAACTGGCTAGCAAATCCTTATTCACGGCGCGTCCTCGCGAAACTTTCCATAATTCCATCGTTTAAGCAACAAATTTGCGCGAAGAGACGGGGAAACTCCCCTTCCTCTGTTCTAGATGAATAGAAAGCGGATTTAGCCTCTCGCAGCTTTCCCTTACCTTTCGATCCGCCTTTCGAGTGCGAACGAGTTGCACCTGTTTAGTCGTCCGCTCGGGCGTAAGCATGACTCGACTGCGACATGAATAACTGAGCAGCGGCAACTTTGCCTCCGTCTTTTCGGGACTTTTCTCGCCCACCGACGAAAAGGGCCATTGTCCTTGGACACTACTCTTTCCTTTCCCCTCCGGCGTCTGGAAAATCGAGAGGGAGGCGCGTCGCTGCCATAATATTATCAGAGCATTGTGCCCGGTTAATTAGCTGTACTAATGCAATTCCAGCTGATTACACATTCCGCTTGGCTAATCCTCCACGGCAGTCTTCTGTTTTCCCGGAGCCTCTCGATGTGCGGAGTCTCGTCTCGCGCTGTCTCGTATTACCGACTCAGTACACGTGGCCGGGCGTGAGGCAAACTCAAAGTTTCGCCAACTCGGCAAAAAAGTAGGTACAATTCGTTACCGCTTATTTATCGTCTACTTTTTCGCCCCCTAAGCAGGGAAGCGAGAGGTGTTATTTTCGAGATATATCATGAACGCGATTGCGAGGGGATTAAGAAAATCGTTATGTTATTTTCAGACTTTAACTGGCGTGTATTGAAAATTCACATAAATCTGTAAAAAGTCTAGAAATAAATATTTTACATAAATTTACAAACAACGGTACTGCAGTTTTAAAAATTTACTCAATTTATGCGGCAACTGATCTTCATTAATTGAGTAATAAAGGGCTTTAGTTTGCTTTAGTTTAAATAATGAATCCGGTTAAAAATAACATAAACTCTGCTAAATGATATTTTTAGAGGTAAAGCATTACAAAGAGAAATACCAATATTTAGAAATTGATCGCTGAATAAACTATTGTAATTACCCGAAATTAAATTAATTACTCAAAATAGAACGTGAATTTTTCTGCTTGAAAAATTTAAAGCCAGTACTATTTCGGCTCTTCTAATTCACCGATCTTATATAAACATTTTTTCGCAAGAGATAATCCGTAAATTTTCGAGTTCCTCGCAATTACCGGGCAAAGATTATTCCTGCGGATCTAATAACATTTTTACTCGTTAAGCTTGCCGCACACGAGTCGGGGAATTTTCCTCCGGTCTTTTTTCCTCGACGCTCAGTACAAAGTACATACATCGAGACTCCCGCGGGGGTGGAAGAGGTAAGGGAGAGAGAGAGAGAGAGAGAGAGAGAGAGAGGGGCTGGTCAAGCACACACTGTACGAGAGAGAGAGAGAGAGAGAGAGAGAGAGAGAGAGAAAGATGGACTTGGGGTGTTCGATTGGTCAGATAGGGTGCGCATGAGCCGTTCTGGAACGCTGGGGGGAGAAGGTGGATGAGAAACGACGAGGCACAACCTGCAATATAACCTGAAGAAAGGCATGCGATCGGAGTCAGGTCACGTAATGTTCCTCCACCTCCCGCCGCCGCGGAGCTTCTACTTTATAACTTCTATTAATCCTTTATCAGAGCCCCGGAAACTTCCGACTCGCTCGCTCGCCGCCGGGTTCTAATGAAAAATCCCTACTCGCTGCGAGCTCCTCTATATATGTATGGACTTGCTGCACGTTCCTCCACACCGAAATCCATATCATCGCTTCGTGCTCGCTTGTGCTTTTCTTCCCTTTCTTCGGCTTTTTTGCGCGGGAGGGAAGGCGGCTCTTCGCAAACTTTATTTCCAAATAATAGAAGAGCCCCAAACTTTTTCCTTGATTCGACGACTCACCTTAAGGGATCATGATCGGAGCATCGAGGAATTCCAGATTAGGCGGCAGAATTTTTTTAATAAATAACGTATTTTTCAATGCGACCTGCTGCGGACAAATTAATACCCGCTCCAAATCTACACTCCAGCCGAGCACATCAGCTGCGCTTCGGGCGCAATTTAAGTGTGAAAACGAGGGTGGCAGAAGAATACTCGACTGCGGATGCTGCTCGTCGTCTGGGGAGAAGAAGGTATCACTTTTCGGATGACGAATCGGATTAATAGCGCCGCTTCGTCGGCCTTTAATGCGGAGATCTGAAAATCCCGCGTATATCGGACTAAACTCTGCCTGTGCGCGCATCGTTTCCCTCCCTTTCTCGATCCAATCTCCTGGAAAATGAACAGAGAAGCCGTCACCGCGACATCTGCGCTAATTTCACACCGAGCTGACTGCAAGAGCGAGACGGAACGATGTAGCTCTGCTCGTCCTAACGTCCACGCCGGAGCGTGTACACCTTTTTTTCGGCGGCCTTTTTACGAGACTGTATTTTATGCGGCAAGGGAGAGGCGTCGTGTCGTGACAGACACTTATTTCACTTGATTCTGCCGCGCTCCACGCTTTTTTCACGCGTTATTTCGAAAGTGGGTAATTGTTTTAGGGTGGATATGACTGTAGGGTGGTTTGTCCACTACGAAATTCCTCCCTTTTTAAAAGGTTTTACGGGCATTTTGATTGTGCGTGAATTGGCTGTTTATTGAAAACAAGATATCATTTTTCTCTTATGATTGAAGATCGATAACGAGTCCGGAATCGGGAAAGGACGAGCTAAAACTGAAATTGCAGGGCAATTTCGCAAAAAAAGTGTCGCACTCGATTCGGAAACGATATCGGCGAAGCTTCAGCCGTCATTCGCTGGCTCGTATGCGCCCTCGCTACATCCAGCTAGTCGAGCGGAGCCGCTATCCGAATAGCGATATTAAATCACTTTCCGGCGTATAGCGGCGGCAGCGGTACGGCAGCAGAAGCTGATATATAGCCGGCGGATGGGCGTATCTGGCCGTATATCGGCGGCTCTCTGTCTCTCGGCGCGGAGCCGTGGAACATGGAAATCATGAAACGCTGAAACTGGTGAAACTCCGCGCTCGCACAGTCCAATATGTCCATCTTCGACGCGCGGGGGTGGCCGAGCGAGTGAGCGACAGTATATGCGAGCCGGGGTGGGGGTCCGAGGGAGGAGAGGCTGTGCCGCGCGCAAACAGATCAATGCTCCGCGTTCCAATATAAACAGTATTATTGAAACAAAGCGGGTGGAGCGGAAGAGGTTGCGAGCGGAGCTGCGCCGCCGCCGCTGCTGTCGATGTCGATGCTCGCGGTGCGGAGAGTCGGGAGACTATGTTCGCCGGCGCTGCGTTTTACCGTTTGTTGCATTTTCAAGTTTCAAGGAACACTGCACGGGGGGTTTGAAAGTTTTGCCGATTTGCGGGGGGACGAACGGTTTGCAATTTCGCAAAATCGCATTTATTAAAATGGAATTTAGTCAAATTGTACTCACCAAAATTTTATATTGACACATTTTAATTTTTTCAAAATTACATTTTCACAACTTGCATATTTCAGAGACGTTTTATCATTTGCGAACGTAATTTGCAATGGTGAGCGTTTCCCAGTCAGAATTCAATCATCCCGAATGGTAGGCGGTGGAAGATCCGCGCGAGAGAGGGAAAGGTAGATGTTTCTGGCGAGACAATGTCGTCAGACGGTAGAAAGAGCGAACGAGGGAGAAGAGTTATGTTGTCGCGATATTGTGCTCGCGCGAGGATCGAAATGCGGGTAGCGAGACTACTCCGACGCTTCTCTGGCTCCAACCAAAGTGTTGCCGTTGCACGAACTTTTATCGATATGTTGTGCAAGAGGAAAATCGCTCAAAAGGCTTTCCTATTCTCTATTGTCCGTTATAAGTGATCTGCGTCTTTGGCAACTTGTTTAGACTTTGTGCTTTTTCTTTATTTACAGAAACGTAACGCAGTATTCAATAAAACGTTTTTTACAATTTATATAATCTGTTTCTTTAGAAAATACAAGATAAATAAATGATTACCATGAGGAAAAAGAAGAGAAGTCATTATTTAACGCAATAATATGCGCATTCACTTAAAATCACGATTCCAATCAATCGATCCACATAGAAATGCAAAACGACAAATACGCGTCGTCCTGGCCGTCGAAAAAAGTCCTCTGTATTCGTTCCGCTCTCATCATTCGGAATAAACATACGGGCTTGCGCATAATATGATGGATCGATCGCTCCTCTCTGTACACACAACTCATTTGCAAGAATGATGGACGGTCGGCAGCGCGCGGCGCGCAAAACTAATGTGAATTTCGGCCTTTCCCTCCCTCCCAACGTGTGACGATGATTGGCAAATTAGAGCCGGTCCGATTGCATATTGCATTACGCGGGGCGAGAGAGGGGCATTAAAAGCATGAGCAATCAATACCCCTCGCGCAGCGTGTAATATTTGTCCGCTATCGGCGCGCGCGGAAAGGGCTGAAGTGCGCGGGCAAATAATAACAGGCGAAGATGGGTGGACGGCAAAAGCTTCGGTCAACATTTTTCGAGGCGCAAAGCTGTCGAGTGTCTTGGGTGGGCGATGGAATCGAAATGAGAGTTGAAGTATGACTCGCTGACGGCTGCACGAGGGCGAGAGTTATGATAATAAATACCGATTTGATCTTCGCGTGGGAAAATGCTTTTCACGGGATTAATATGATTGATGAGAAAATTTTTCCTCTTTCGTGAGATTTGATTTTCTGTCAAGCTTGACGTGATGCATACGTTGCATTGCAATTTTTGTCTACTTAATTTTCAATCTGTGTATCTATTTTTTTTATTGCATTTCCATATTTTTTGTTCTATTTGCAACTATTCTTATTTACACTATTTTGTCAGAAAATTATAAGCAACAACTGTACCTGTATTTTTGAAGAAAACTTTTTACTTTCGAGAACATTATCAATGGAAAATAAAGTTTTACATCAGCCACTTTTCCGCATCCTTCTTTATTACTATAGATAAAACTTTATATTTATATAAAATGGTTGTTGAATGCAGGTTTATGATCTTTCTTATTAGAGTCTGTATAAGTTACTGTTCCAGCCAACATTTGCTTCATAAAGCTTTTACATTCAGCAAGTTACAGCGGAACTATTATCCTTTCTTTCCCTTCCTAAATAAAAGAGTAACAATCGTCATGCGTGTGCGCGATCAGACGCCTATAAAAAAGAAGCGAACAATTCGATCTCCCACCCCTCTGCGTCGTGCCGCCGACCCTCAAGAAATTCGAGAAGAAGCGGTGGTATGAATCCGAGTCGCGTAATCCTAGCCCATAAAAAGAGAAAAGGAAACCAAGCAGTGGCTCCGGCTTTCCCTCCTGCCTGCCTCCGCGGGCAGTCAATATTTTGGATTGATTGTCTATAATAGCGGACTCCGGGGCGGAGAACGAACGACAAAGTTGGCTCTCTCTCCCTCGTCTTTTTCCGTCCTCCTGCGCCACGACGATCAAGAAAAATGATATCGCCGGATAAAAACGAAGCGGGAGAGATGACTCCTCGTCGAATGGCGATTCTGCCAAGACATTACGCTGCGTAGGTCGGCAAAACTCATCCCCTGGTGCGTACGTGTTCGGCGTCCGAGGGATATGGTGCGCCGATTGGAGGAGAAGCGAAAGATGGCCGCGAAGTCTGCGGGGGATTTTTATGGGAGGGCAGTTTTGGAGGCTTTATTGGGTCTGCTACTACCCAGAGGAGCAGCTGCTGTGCTCGCGCCGACAATTCAATAAGAGCCTTTAAGGAATAACTGCTGCCAGACGCGCTTTTTTCCCATTGCTCGAGGATTACTAGCGGAGATTAACGAATCTGGGCAATGATTGGTACCTGATTCATTATTTGTTTAGATAAAATAAGTTGCTTTGACAGAGTCAGAAAGAGCAGCAAAAGTTACGAATCTCGAGAGCAACTTTGAAAATCAAGACCGGTGCCCTTGAAGACGCTCAAGCCTTTTCCGGAAATCCCTCGAAAATAAAGGAGAAAATCGCGAGTCTCGGGTCGCTGCTTTCGCCGGCACTCTTTAGTCGAACTCAACAGCGCGCTGGGCAGCGGGGCATGCATAGCATCAACTCAGCATCGCAGTTCTCCACCGCACGTACGCACACACGTCCGCTCCCGGCTCGGACGAGCGAGCACGCAAAGGGGATGCGCGCGTAGCATCAGCATGTGTGTGCTCGCGCGATTCCGGCCACGACAGACAATCCAGAGCTGAGGGAGGGGGAGGGGGGGGGGTGGGTGCGAGGGGCGAACTGCGCTTCAAGTATCCCCGGGAACACAGGGGATGTGTTTACGGGTACGTAAACACAAACCTTCGCGTGCGTTGGCATTAGCGGACATGCATACAGACGCTCTGACGAGCCGCGCGCTCTCGTTGGCTGCATTATGGATGCAGCGGAGTAGCGAGAGAGCTATCTATGCGCGCCGCTCTCCGCATTTATTTATAATCAAATTCCATGTATGTACCTGCGCGCGGGTTGGTTGCGCTGGCCCCGCCGCCGTCCGATTCTCTCTCGCTCTGCGGCTTCGAACACGCTGCCTCTGTGCACTGTCTTTGTCTCGAGCCTGCGGATTCGCTCGGCGGTCAATTTAAAAATCAATATTGACCGAGGAGCAGCCCCAATCCTTTATTTATCGACGTGGATCGTGTGCTGGCCACCCTTCTTTTCTTTTCTTCGGAAGCTGCCGGGCTTCGCCCTCGCAAGACTATTCGCACACGAAAGGAGGATTGCCGCGGCTTTACGCCCGTGTTGTTTCAAACGCGCCTTGAATAATGCCGTCATTTTGCCGGAGCTTCCAAGTCCGACGCTGCCTCGACTTTGCCTCGATTCTTTGCTTCGACTGGGCTTTTCGGGCAAGTGCAAGATTGAATTCTGCCCGGTTTTTCAAAAGGGCTGCAGCTTGCTTTGCGATTTACGGAGCCGTTTTGCATGAAGACAGAACAGTGCAATAAACACTCGAATTTTATATACTGGTGCATTTCTTTTGGTCCTTGTAAATAAAAGAAATTTAACGATTTGCTAAAAGTACTCTTTACGAAAAATTGTTACGAAGGAGTCTTTTCAAGTAAATTAACTGTGGGTTTAAAAATAAAAATTTTTGCAATTCTTTTTTTTTTCTTAAGTGATTTTGTTTAATTTTTGTTTACTCGTCGCACGATTCATTCTACTGAGATGCGAGCGCCTGGATCAGGGCAACTGCGTGTTCGTTCAGCAATAGATGACGCCTTGCCTCGTTCAGAGATGGCGGGACTGATTCGGCTTCAAAGCTTTTCAATCGAAACTCTGACGTTTATTTTTTTTAAAGTAAGCTATAACAATTAATCAAACTTTTTTGAAGGATATAAAAATGCTGTGCGTAATAGATTTTTAATGCACTATATCAATTTACGGCTTCTGCATTTCCAAATATTTATTCGAATAACAGTTTTAAACAATCATTTTTAATGATAATATTTTGATTAATTCAATAACAATTTGATACTTTAAGGATTTAAAAAATAATTAATAAATTGTTTGCCTTATCTAAGAACCGTCCATATCAATCGAAGTCCTCAGTTTATTTAATTCTTTTTATAAGATTTTATTTTTTTCATTTGAACGTATATTAAAATATTAGCATATATCTTGCTTCTCAAATGTTATTGAATGATATTCTTAATCACAATAGTGCAGTATTTCAAAATGTTTAAAATTATAAAATTGTACACGTGATGTGTCAGATAGGCAACATTTTTTTAATTTTAATAATTGAAGTCAGTTTTTTTGATTTTCAAACATTTTCCATATTTACTTTTCATCCCCTTTTCTGATCAATCAACATTGATAATTTAAAAGCAATTTTCGTAACCATAAAAATATAAATGGTAACAGGTGCCTGGACGTAAATAAAAATTTCTCCCGTCCAATTCTGAACGCATAGTCCGAGCGAAAGAAAACACCGGAAACAATAAAAGCAGTCTCACTCGCGCTCACATACATCAGAGCGACTACGTGCCCGCTCGCGTCGTTATATAGTTTTTATACAGCCCGCCATAAAACAAAAACCATCTCGAAAAGGCGAACTCCCATAAAAGGCCAGCCCTATAGCTCACATTTTAATCTCATAAACGCGTCTCTCTCTCTCTCTCTCTCTCCTCCATTGTTGTAAAGCAGCGTCGACACGTATGAGCGTGCTCGGGCACATACATCTTCATCCCTCTTCCGTAGCTCGCCAATATCTCCGGAGCGCGGCCGGCGGGAAGAGATAGTAGGAGGTGGCCGAAGGAGAAGGGAGCGAGCGGAGCTGCACAGAGGAATTCATCCCTGAGCGCTCGGCCCGTGTCCACTAGTATGGCGGCGGCGGCGGCGGCGGCGGCGGCGCGTTCGATGCCCTCCTCGTCCCTTGGAGCCGGCTCGCTTCCCCTTCTCTCCCGCGGGCTGCCTGCCTAGCTGACCGACGCCGGGCGTCGCGACGCAGGCAGCCCCTCTCGCCGCGCTCGTTGCCATGGCGACGCGCTGTCATTAAAGCATCGCCTTATCATAACCGACGCGCGCGGTTTCTCTCCGCCGACGCCATCTTTACCACCCCCGGCGCTGCTGCTCTCTTCTCGTCGCCGCCGTCGCCGCCGCAGCCGCTTCTCCTTGCACGCCTCGCGCCTCGAGCCGCCGTCTGCCGTGTGGGAGGGCTCGGAGACGATTTCGAATAGCGGTCACGTGCTATGACGGAGGTACAGAGCGGGAGAGAGATTTCCTTTTTATTCTGCCCGATGGTCTGTTACTATTGCTGCTTCGTAAAGACTTTTCCGAGCTCGAGTTTTTTCTCCCTGAGAATTCGACTTAATTATGAGGCATTATCGAGTCAATACGGCAGTTGTACGTCGGATGACCAGCTGAATACTAGTTTTTCATTCCAAGTTAATGAGTATCAGAAATCACTTCCTCGCAAATCAATAATTTTTATATTTACTTTTTTGTTTTTTATGGCACTAAATTATTTTTCTAAAATTATTCCTCCAGACAAAGTAAAATCGAAAGTTACCTAAATTATTAAAAAGTGTTTTTTAAAAAATGTGACTGCATGCTCCCCAAAATAATGTCAGCTTATCTCCCCTCCTTATTAGTGCATTAAGCACTCGGCTGCAATTAGCATGACAATGCGAGGGCAATAACAAGTCCGTCGCGCTCTAGCACACAGCAAGCACTCAATTGTTATCGCGCGCCCATAGAAAAACAATCGGTGCAGGCGTATTATGCAAAAGCGCCTTTTTTTCCATCTCGAAACAATCTGCCCGCCTATCACTCTTTATCAGCGCAAGCGCGCAAACGGGCGCACTTCTCCGCGACAATAAAGGCCGCGCTTATAAATTATCTTTGATACATTCCGCGCAATGTGTTCGCGGCTCGAGGCGCGTAAAAAAAGACGCACTGGCAGTCATTGACATAGCGGCGCCTCGCGCGCGTTTAAATTCGCCGAAAAACATATAGAGCGGGCATCGATCACTCGCGCGATTGTGCGCGCGTCGCGCCGATATGCATACGAATGCGCTCCCTCGCCATAATTCACGCAGAAATCGCCCGCCGCGGCTGAATGCAGCGAGCTGTGAAGGGGCTCTCTCTCTCTCTCTCTCCCCTTTCGATCGGGCCGGCGCCTGCACCGAGTGTATTTCTGTGTATCTCATTAATTTCGTTCGATATAATAATGGCGGCGCCGCCCCCGCGATTCGCGCTGATTAATGGAGCCGCGTTTTGACTCGAGCCGCCGGAGAAAGGTCCTTGCCGGCGCGCTCCCTTACATTTTCGAGGCGCCCGGCGTCTTTGTCTGCTTTTTAGTCTCAACGGGTTCGCGCGCGAGAATCTGATTTATTGCTCGGATAATACGGGCTCTTGAATAATTGAATTGAAATAATGCCGCCCCCCTCCCCCCCGCCCCCGCGAGCGCAAGCGCCGGGACAATTAATTATTACTGCTGGAGACGCCGAGTGGAAGCCGAGTGCTCGAGTCGGCTGCCTGTGCGAATGTACGTACGCTGCAGCTCCCCGAGTCTGTGGAGGTGCGTGCGAGGGAGGGTTCAACTCGCTCGCGCTCGAAAGTATTTCGCGCGCATTTGCCGACAAATCCGTTCATCAATTTACCAATGAAAACGTACAAGTGGGAAGCCTCCGGAGTGTACGCGAACAAGCGCAGTCAGAGGCAAACGACTTGCACGGCGCGCATCTCTGTGATTTAGATTTTTATCAAGTCTTCTTGACTGGTTTTCTGGCGCAATCATGCGGAGCTTCTTTCAATTGTACAGATACCTAAGTGATTAAAATACGTGTGCAGAGCTCGGATTTTTACGCAACTATATTTCGAGAAGAGCACTGGCATTTCAAAAGAGAAAACTGTCGTAATTTCGTTCTCCCAAATTTAGTAGAAACCACAACTTATCCTTTACAGGAACAACTCTTTTCATCACCGCGATTATTTCTAGAATTGACTTTGCAAAATCCGATTGGACACAAGGACGACAACTGCCCTTCTTCTGCAACTCCCCATTCAATAATATTTTTATAGGTTCCCCCTTTTCCGGCAAATCAAAAAAAGCTCAAACGTTGGATCGACTCGATTAATTAATTTCGCAAAAAACGAATAACCCACGGCGTGCTCCATTAACCCCCACGCATTCCATAAAAGTTTCATCCAACGATCGCGCGCACTCATAATCTCGGAGTCGATCTTCCGAGAAATCATAACGCTGCCTCTCCCCGCTTCATATCATTCTTTTCCAGTTATTCGCCGTCTCCGATGCCTATACGTATATATTCAGCATCCCGCAAAAAAGGTTATAACGGCGCGCTCGAGGCATCTCGCGGCTCGCTCGCCATATTAGCGAACGGCCGAGCTAGGAAATCATTTCCATCGAAGAGAGACAGACGTAGTGGCAGAAAGAGAGAGAGAGAGAGAGAGAGAAAGAGGGAACGTGTTATGACGAGGGCGAGTGAGGAGTGTGTAGGCAGGTTCGGAGAACTCCGTAGAAAGAGAGAGAAACCTGGCGGCGGAGAGCCGGTAAAGGACTACGCCGGACTTGTGCCCGCTCGGTCCACTTCCATATATCTAGCCATCAGCGGATCTCGAGTACGTGTATGCATGACTATCTTCCAGCTTTTTTCGATCGAGGAGCCTGTAAGCTGCGAGCGTCATCGGACATGGTGCTTTCGTGAAACTTGTCCGAGAAGGATTAGCCTAAGTTTCATTTGAAGCTATAAATACGAAATTTGAAGTGTCCAGTTTTTGCCCGTTTAGTATTGCAAAGAGCGGCTTTCGCAAGCGGCTGATTTTAGCGAAAATCTGCGCTAAACGAGTTCCAATGTGGATCGCATAAATTAGGCGCCATCTCACGTACGGCAGATTTAAGCAATTTGAGCCAGGTGTATATGAAAGCCTGCGTCGTTAATTCTAAAAGTACCACTTTTCACGGAACTCTTTGATCTATGTTCGCTAAGGCTAAATAGGAAAAGTGAAAAACGCCAATGCCGCTGCTTGCTGCATTCATTAATTCAAATGTGGACTGGTCAACCCGTATTAAGAACAGGCAAGCATTTCATATAGATGTGAAGTAAATTAATGAACTTGCCAATTTAGAAATCCATTAGTAGCATTCAGAAAATGAGGCAGAAAAACTTTATAACTGGAATTATTCTGCGAAGCAATTTCAATAAAATGTCTCTTACTGTTCTTTACGATAAGGACCAATGAGCGATGAAACCAGATTTCGCTTCCACGTAACAATTAATATTACTGTTAAATTATAACAAGTCTAGTTTCAGCAAGAGCAGCAACTTTATGGCAAAAACTTGCAACCCACGTAGACGCTCGTTTACGAGAACAATTTGTTATCAAGCTAATTGAGTCCAATTATAAACTAATTAGAAAGATTGCAAGAAGCATTAATCCAGTACTCGTTTCCAGTCATCAGTTTAGAAATTCGAATCAGTGGCTAAATGCAAATGTCGAAGCGGAGCCCAGAAAATTATGGATATCCCGGGTAGGGGCCGTTAGCCATGTCGTCAGCGGCGACATTACGCCTTTTTCCACCGGGATTTTTCTCCTCGCAACTGCGGTCATATCCCTGGAAAAGCCACCCAGGCAGCTGCTCGATCTCGCGACTCCTTAAAAAGGGTGTGGCGCGTGTTGGTCTCGCGGCTTTATATAGTACGTACCTCCCATTATCGGACTGACACGTTGTCGCGCGTCTGTCATAGCCGATGATTTAAGGCGCGGTGCAGCTTCTTCTTCTCCTTCGGTTCACCTTGGCGTTTTTGCTCTCGGGGCGAGCCCGAGCCGATTACCGGGAATAGCGTCTGTCCTTCCGTCTGCGCGCCCCGAGAACTCAATGGCCAGTCGCGCGAGCCAAAGAAGTGCTCAATGGGTTGCGAGTGTGTGCGCGCGCGTGCATGAGCTTTTCGCGCATTTCAAGTAGCTTCGATCGATCGATCCTTAGAGAGGCTGCCGCTTTTTGTCCCCGCCGCCCGTACACTTTCTTTTTGCCTTGCGGAATCGAGATTATAGATGTGGCTTCGAATTGCACTCGATCGTTTAGGCTGATTCGTACGAGTTTTCCGCTTTAGGAGATTCTAGCTGCAATGACTTGGCTAAATTTTAGAGCAGTCCCTCGCACGAAATCAAAATATTTCATTGAAAATGGAAGTCGAATCGGCAGCTGTATTTTTCCGAGTCGCAAAACTCTCTCGGCCGGACCCACACGTACACACTGGATTTGCAGGACGGACGTCCTTCGCCGAGCTCCATCTCTCTCTTATCCTCGTCCTCTCTTGGCGGTACACACGGGGGACGGCGTATTTGTCCACGCGGCGGTCTTACCACCCTCATCCTCCGGGTCCTTTCTCCTCCGCTCTCGCAACTCACTGCAGTCCACCCCCTCGAAGCTGCTCCGTACGTATACCCTCGCCTCCAACTCTCTGTCTCTCTCTCTCTCTCTCTCGCTCGGAATAACGAGACTCATTAATCCAATTAACCAGTAAATAATGGGCTAGCATTTTCGTATTTACGGAGAGAGGAAGGACGGCCCCTTAATGGAGTTTTGAGCTGACTATCAATATATTCTTGCCCGACGCCTCGCTACATATACGGGTCACTTTACTTATGGAGCTGCTTTATGGAGGAGTGTGTGCGTTAAAGGGTGGGCTCATTCGCGCGCAGCTCCAAGACACATCAATTTCGAGACATGCCTGCTGCCCTCTCTTGTGTACACGTGCGGTAGATGGACACACGTAGCCTCCTTACGCCGTTTTACGAGACGCCCGGCAGATGTTACGATGATGTTTTCGCTCGCTGTGTCTCCTCGCTGCTTTAGTCAAGAAAAACTTTACGCGAGTACTTTGCTGCCGCTCGACAAAAGGGTGGAAGGTTCGGCGCTGAATAGCAGATACGGTCGGCGGACTCGTGAATTTTTTAATGCTGAAAGGATACTTTCAGTCAGAGCCGAGCTCCCGACTGTCAAAATCGTGTAAATAAAATCGAGAAATATATTCATCTATTCGCGGCTGCGAGTTACGGATTCCCCGCTGAAAATCATTGAATATTCAGTCAATTTCAGCAATTCATTACCAAAACCCTCCGAAATTCTCTCGAGTAACTCCCGAACTCGCCCTTCGCGACGGTCGATACCCGATCGCCTTAATACCCCAACAGAGATTTTTAGCCAATTATTCCTGATTGAATCTTAGAAAGCCGCACTTGTAAACTGATTGCTAAAGCGATTCGCTTACGACTACTTGGTCTAACTGATAGCTAGCGTTTATTCAGCGTTAGCGCGGGGATCCCGTTACAAGCCGAGTTTACACTATGACGCGAGTCTTCCGCGCGACTTGGGAGAGAGCGAGAGAGGGCAAGTTGAGGCGTCCGCTCGAACTTCCCATTTCGCCGGAGGAGCGTCTGGCTTCGCAGCCGCAGCAGCCCGCTGGATCCTTAGCCGCCCTTCTAAGTCTTGGAGCTTGAAAACTTGGCCGCACGATCGATCTTCCGCGAAACCGCGCGCGATTCCGCGACGACTGTGCATTTCGGTGGAGAGGCGCTCGTCGGAAGGGTCTCGATACCGGATGCGCTTCCTATTCGGTTAGTTTTATCGCGTGAGATAAGGCGATCGCCGAAATTGAGATCCACGTCCAAGATTCCTGCCTCAAATGCCAGAACAAGTAATTAATCTTTTCTTGCATTTACATTGTCAGTCTTTCCTTTGGAAAACTTTGTAGGTAAGATTCTAGCGTTCGACAACAGCGCTCCTCGAGCACACCGGCCACTTTTATAACAAAAAATGAAAAGTTTTACTGCAAGTAAATAAAGTTTTTACAATAAACTTGATGCATCTGCCGAATGCTTTTATAATCGCGTCGAGTTTTAATTCGCTAAGAGAATACGAAGACAGCAATATTCCCATAGATTTTTACAACGGCCACATAAAGCTTTATGCGTCGTCAATATCCCGAACACGCGAGCGTCGTAATAAACGTTGATTCACTCCCGGCAGCTTCTCCCTGCCCCCCCCCCCTCCCTCCCTCTCTTAGCTCCGAAGGAAACATGTTTTGAACGCTCTCTTCGCGCGCGATACAATTAATTCCGCAGCGCTCTGCTAGCTCGCGCGCGAGAGCTAATTTATATTTATGCGGCACTCGGCAACAAACAAGCGTTTACATTGCGCCCGTTCACCCTCTTATGTCCTTAATGAAATTTAATTTCTCCGATAGAATTCCGGAGCGCGAGCGAGCGAATCCAATAACGAAAGCTCCGGCTTTCTCTCTATATAACCATATCGATCGGCGCGCGGCGCCTCGCTCGCGATAATTATTTTCTCGGACAAGCCGGAGAAAGAGGAGGAGGCATAAGCACACAAACAACGCATTAATTAAGCCGCCTCCCGAGAGGTACGTGCATTTTTTTACAATGAACTTTCGCGCTCCCGGTGCTTTATGTACCGACGCTCCGCTCTTATTAGTTTTATCGGGAATTATGTCTGGTTCTGAAGAAATTTCCCTCTAATTTATGCCGGTTTTTGTCGCTTGGAAAACTTAAGGAAATGGCACAGGTTGTGAGATGGATTAGGAAGAGCACACCGTCTTTATACAGTTAGTAGTTTAAGCATACGTGGATGGAATACAGCCGAGCTCGAGCGATTTCTTTCTCTAATTAATTGACATTTTTACCAGTGGCTCCGGCTCTTACAGAAGCTGCTACTTTTCATTAAATCTGGTAATTGTTTCGCAACGCGAAATATTCCTTTCAGCTAATTTTCAATTTTAGCAAATTAAGCGTTCCCCCGTGACCGCCGAGGCAGTTTCTCTAAAACTAATCTCCCGAATCAATTATCACCAGCAGCGGCAGCAGCGCCACGATCAAATCCCCCAAATAATTTATAATCAAGCATGAAAAGGAGGATCGAAAAAAAGATCGCAAAACAGATCGGTGCGCGCGCCCTCAGCGATTCTCGGCACGTTTTATCGTTGGATTTGAGGCTCGCTCGCGCCAATAGGAATTACTGCAGCTACCGACTACGTCGTCGTCGTCCCCATGATTTGCATATTCGTTTGAAACAATATCCCCGGCGCGCCGTCGTTTTAAACGGGTCGACGGGCAAAACGGGAAAGCACACAGTCGGGTGGGGGGTGAAGCTTCGGCTGTTTCAATTAAAATAAGCATACGGCTAGGCGCCTCTTCCCGACACCTTCCTCTGCTTTTACTACTAGCTCGCTCGCGGGAGAAAACTTCTCGTGTCTCGCGCCGCCGCCGCCGCCGCCGCCACCGCCGCTTCTCACCCTCAGGATATTACCTAACGCCGCCGAGACCTGAATGCGAAAAAGGTCATAAAAGCCTTAGCGCGCCCGTTATCTTTGTTTTTTTTTCTCCTCCTTCGCAAGCTCTTTCCCGCTCCGCACCCCGCCACGGGCCGCGAGAGGCCTATGGATCTTCGCCGATGCATATAAGCGAGAGCGTGAAAAAATATATTGCCCGCGCGGTTATACGCGGTGTAAAAAGTCGACGGCGCGGGACTTTAGATTGATTTTTTGCCCGCTTTTCTTCCTTTCTCTCCGAGGCGCGCTTCTGTGTTTGCCGAGGGGGTGGGTGAGGGTACTCGATGCTGCCTACCCGATATGAGACGTCATGCGTGCTGCTCGATTTTGCTACTATAAATTGCATTTCTTTAAGTATTTATCCGTAATTTAGTTTAGTCAAATTTTTTTACTTATTTAATACCCCTAATACGGCTTGATTGGCGTAAAGTTTTCCGATCACTTTTTTAATAAGAGAAATCATTTAACTTGAAGTTAAAACTAAAAAAAAGCCCTACGCATTTCAGGCTCGAAATAACCGTCATTCCTATTTCTCGGGAAGGCTGAGGTAAAAAAACCCCTTTTCCAACATTGAAATTCAGCGGCTTTTAGCAAAATTGAAATAATAGAATTTCCAAGGCCTCTCGGCGGAGCGAAAAAAAAGGGGGAGCGCCGCCGGCAAGAGGTAGGAGCTTGGGCGAGCCTCGCTCGCTCTCGAGGCAAATAAGTAGAACGAGCATAAGTAGAGAGGAAAGGCGCGAAGTGCGCCGAGGCTAATATTTTCCAGAGCTCGCCTCCCACGCGGACCTTCTATATATATACGCTCTGGCAACCCTCCCGTGTATATATAAGATCGTTTAAATGGGAAATCGAAGCGAGAGATAACTCTCCCTTCGCGGTGCGAATTTATTCAAAATGGCGCTCGAGAGAGAGAGAGAGGATACGATAGATAAATGGAAAGAGAACCGCTCGCGTTATGGCGGAGGAGGAGGAGTGGGAAGGGAGAGGAAGATATGGCGGCTAACCCCTGCGATGATACGAAACATATTCCACCCTTAAGAGAGGGTGGGCCGAGCGAACCCTCCGCGACCATAAAATAAAATTCATCGTCCCGAGGCCGCCCTTTTATACACACTGCTTCTTTCTTCCGCTTCTTTTTTGCTGGCCTGTACGTACTTAAGATAGGGATGATGCCGGGGCGTTTTTCGCATAATGGCGCGCCAGAATTTTTCCCGGTCCGGTTTCTCAATGCGCGAAACTCGCCCTTTCTCCGCGATTCGCAGCCGGAGCTAAGACGATGTACGCGAATGAGGTTTCGGCGGTTGGCAGCGTTTTATTGCGGACCCGGAGTTTTAGGGGTTTTCAGCTGATGCTGCTACGCTCCGCTGTACGAGCTATTCAACATAATTTGCGCAATGAATTGAAAAGGCTTTCTCGTCGAGTAGATGTGTACGGGGATGTTGCTTCATATTAGCGGGTAGTGCTGCGCTGAAAAAGTTTCCGCTCATTTCTTAAATAGAAAAGCTAGCGCGTTACTCGCTAGAAAGCGAACTCCTTCTCATTCAAAGCCGCTCGGCAAAACGACAAAATAATGAGAGATCATCCTGGCAGCGATAAGCAGACCTACCTCCAGCTGCAGTCACCCTCGCGCGCATATCGATCCCTCCCCGAGATGAGGCTCTCGGATTCCGCGGGCGCAGAGACGTCGCGCAAAAATCGAGAGTCCCTCCACTTATGGCAGCCAGGCGCTCGCAGGGAGGAGGAGGAAAAAGAGACCGGGAGCCTCCCCTCATACATCACGCTGACACGTCGTCCGACTACGCGTGTCTCGCCAGATTTATCGCATTTATCAAGCCGCCTCTGACGCCCGGGCCGCGCGCGAGCAGGAGAATTTCCCCGATCCGGGCTGTCATCCGTCGCTCGCGCGATGGCAGTTTCGTTAGAGAGAAGACGACGCCACCTCGTTCATCCGCGCCCCGCGCTCGCGTGAAAAATGCGCCCCCCGAGCTCTGACAGCTCCGACGTGGAATGAGCCCCGCTCTCGCTTCTGACTTTTCCGAATATTTTTTTATTTCGCCGGAGCGAGCTGCTCTCCTCCCACTCGCTGTTCCTCCTTTTGTGCCTGCCTCGGCTTATTCTGCGCGATTTTTCTTCGCGGTATTGCGGTCGGGCCGCGCCTTTTTAAATTACGAACACTCTTCAATATGGGGCTTTTAGCTGGGAGGGAAGCTGGCTCGTTACGGGAGAGAGGGAATTCTTAAGCTTTTCCCTGACGGGGAAATGCCGAATGGCAAAAGTCTTTCGGTTATTGATGATGCGCGGCCCTCGGAAAGTTTAGTTTATTCCTTCTTCTCATCCTGCAAAGCCCGTGAACGGCTCCCTCTATGAAAATATGAGCTCCGATAAGAGCAGCAGGCTTAATCCGCGATTACCGCGCGCGAGCGTAAATGCCTCGCAGGAGAGAAAGCAGATTTACTTGTCGTTCGTTTCATATTTGCTCCCGCTGAAAGTGCTTGCCCCCCCCCCCCTGCCGGGCTACATCCACTTATCCAGAAAATAATCCGCAGATAGCATCGTGTCGAGTTATCGACGCCGATTAACAATGGAGAAAAATGGAGCGGCCGAGCCGGGAGAAGAATGGGGCGAGTGTCGATGCAGTTCCTGGCCAAAAGGGCGTTCTCGGGGATTAAATAAAAGATTATTTACGCGAGATGAAGATAACGTTTTTATCTCAGGCCGGTAATCAATCTCGGTTTGAAAAAAGGGGTTGCTGCTTATACCAGCCAGACGTTTTCACGCAAGGGCAAGCGGGAAATGCTGCTCGTCACTATGTGTTCATTTGTCTGGACATTGCGCTCTCTCTCTCTGTCTCTGCTTTCCTCCTGCTGTGAGTCTCGTTTCATCCCCCTGCTTGTTTCCCTTCCTTGTTACGTTTCGGGTAAAAAATTCTATTTATCATTTTACAAGCTCTTGTTGACTGATTGTTTTTTTTTTATTATTATTTGGCGAGATTTAGAAAGAATTTTTCACGTCCACTAAAGGCTTTGGCAGATAAAATAACCTGAGCACTAAATATCTTATCTTGCAATTTTCCCCTTTCGAAGCGCCATTATTTCTGGAAAAAAACTCCTGGCCGCTCGTTGTTCCCGGAAATTAAACATCCACAAAAGCCATGCATCAGCATCCAGCTTTCCCGTTCTCTGCAGCCCTCCATACTTCTTCGATTAGCACAATAGCCTCGTTAAGAATGTCGGTCTCGTGCCGCTCTCATAAAACACATGCCGAGCAGACTTTTTTCGCCCTCGGCCGGCTGAGAAATCCTGATAAATGCCATCGGCGCAGCAGAAATAAAACGGCAAGAAAAACGAAAAAAAAAAAAAAAAAACAGCTCCGGCGCGTACACATAAGCGAAAGAAAAGGTGCAATCGACGAAAGGGTGTTTACACGTACGTTATATATAACGCGAGCACGTACGGTAGGGGTCGCTCTCGTTGTTATTTACGGTATTTAGATAACCGGCTTAATGTAGGTCTGTCACACCCCCATCGCTCGTGATCCCGCGGCAGAGATAAGCGAGCCCGGACTGCGTATACGCGCGCAGATTATTATAACGAGCGACGCGGCGACCCCCGTTAACGCTCCGGCCTTATCATAAGTGCGAATGTATATACGGTTAAGCCTTTTTGCAGCCCTTGGCTTTTGCGTTTTGCTTTGCTGAGGCGGGGACGGGGATATTTATCTGGAGAAATTCCAAGGAATTTTTCTCGATTCCTTGGGAAATGCGCAGTGATTGATGATTCTTTTTTAGGGGATCGGAACGATGGTGCACAAAGTTCTGCTTCGATCAATAAGAGAATCGTGTTCTTTCGTTACTTTACCACTGCGTTATGATGGACGTTACCTATAATTAGCAGAGCAGTTTTATTTTGAGACAAAACAAAAGTAACAATCTGATCTGGGATCCAGAAGCGGAATTTCCCACAAGATCGCAACACACGATTAGATCGTAGTAAAATTAGCTTAGCCACTGGTCGGGAAGTGGCAATTTCAGCTGATTTCGATGTAATTAAGTTAACTCGCGCTATCCTTCTCCGGAAAAGGCAAAGGCACATGCTTTCGCTCGTTCGCTTCTTTCGTTCTTTCTTTCCTGGCAATTAGCACCATCGGAGACTTCGAAGCTGATCTCGGTCAGCGGTCTTGAATCGGCCTTGCCATCCTCTTCCTTCGCAAAAATCCGTTGCTCTGGCAACTTCACGCTTTTTGAACTGGATAAGAAGCTTCTATTAGCGTTGAATTCCTACGTCATTAATTTAATCGCCCTTTGATGTAGTTGATGCACTTGTTCGGATTGAGAGCGTGGGAAAACTGCCCTCTAATATAAGTAACTACGAGCGGCTCAGCAAAAAAGATAAGTTTGACGCAAACATCGAAGCGAGAAAAGCTGTAGCGCTGCTCTAATCCGATGGACGTACAAACGCATTACAAGTGCAAGCGTGAGAAGTGGGGCCAAGCAGTGCAGTTTCTCGCGAAGGGAAGTAAAAGAAAGCTCGCGCATATGTATTACGTCAATGTTAATGGGCGAGCATCTATACACACGTATCGCCGTAGTGCCGGTCGTTCGCGGCACGCAAACCCGACCCCCTTGAATCGCGAGCTCATCCCGTGAAGAACCGGAGCGGAAGGGAGAAAAAATACAAGGAACAACGAGCGAACGCACCGACCGTTCGACTGTCGGCCGGACTGATTGACAAGCAGAAAGATTCCAGCGGCCGATTATTATGATCTCGCGAGTCGAGCTTCAGCGTAAAATTGCCCTTTCTCCCCCCCCGGAAGGTAGGAGCGGGAGGAGGAGGAGGAGTTTGAGGTCAGCCCCGTTAATTATAGTGTCGAGCAGCGCGAGGCGGACGGATATCTATCCGTTTATCCGATCGGCATCATCCTCCACCTCCTCCTGCTCTGCGGAAATCAGTGCACGATGTGTACAGGGGGAATTCAACATGTCCAGAGCGAGAGAGAATGAGCACAAAAGGATCAACGAGAGATTCTCTCGCACAGACGGAATCACGGGATCGCGGCAAACAAAGAGAGAGGGCTGCGCATTCCGCGAGCCTCTCGCTCTCTCGTTAACCCTTTGTCAATATTAAGCACGGCTCTCGCGCGTGTTTCGCTGGCTGCAGCCGAAAAGCGATGCTGCAGTATAGTGTCACACGAGGCGGTTCGACGGTGTATCGCGGGGAGAGAGAGAGAGAGAGGCCCGAGCGTGCGGGTGTTTGAGTTGCGATGCGTGTGCGTGAGGAGGTACGAGAGGCTGCTGCGGTTCAGCACGAGTAGCTGGATGTGATCGGTTGCAAAGCCGACATCGCGCGTATATTGAAAACGGGAAATTCGAAGAATGCGTGGATATGATCTCTGTTCGGATGCCGGCCTACGGTTTTCCTTCTTTTCGAATTACCACGTACGGTTTCAGTACCCGAATATCTTGAAAATATTTATAAAAAGTCTTTCATTAAATTATATTTGCACGCGCAAATATTTTAACAAAATTGTGCAATTAAATGAACTCGTTTACTCGAAATTAGATCGCTTTTGATCAGTCGTTTCGAATTCACGGAAATCCGAAAATTCCATATTGCCCTCCAACAAAGAAGATCGTCCCCATTTCACCCACACCCACGTGCGATTTACAATTCCAGCTAACTGGCAGGGCAAATACAAAGTAGCGCCCGGCGGCAAGTCAAATATTATCGATACCCCGGGCGATTTCTGAGTCCACCGCGCCGTAACAGCCACATTGCACGTACGTAAACGCAGACAGGGTCGCGCCGGTCAGTTGCGGGGGCGGCCGGTCAGTTTCCGATGTTGATGCAGTTGATGAGCGTGCAGGGCGCGCTGGCTCAGCAGATGGACCGAGAAACTGACCAAGAGCCGGCTTTCAGGGGAACAATAAACCTCATACATTGTATCCTCCCGGGGCCATTGTTATAGTTATATGACTGCCGTAGCGCTCACATACGCACCTCGTAGCTACATTGTGCCCGCCGTTCGCCGGGCTCGATCGAGCGAATTGTCGAGAGCGTGTTCGCCCGCGCGTCGTCTCCGGTATAATTCCGAGGAGACAGGAGCGACTCTTTGCAAGGACATTTCGAATGCGGGGCCGAGGGGGAGGGAGCCGATTTATGGAGCGCGATGGTCAGCTTTAATTTTTTTAGCGCTCCTGTCAATCGTCAGTCTTTGCACCAATTTCTGGCTTGTTCGAACGTTTTTCTATTCTTGTTATATAAGAAGTTTTAAGTTTTAAGATGAAAACTACTCCTTATTAAAAGTAAAATAATTAAAACTATTTCTAGTTATTTACTACAAAGTAAACTTGACTAGCATTCTTACTTGCTTAATTGTTACAGTGAAAATAAGCTCTTATTTAGCCCGTTCATATTTTAAATCTATCGACAGCTCAATCGAAACCTACTTTCTAAAGGAGTCGGAGAGCAAAACGAACTTACTTTCAATGAAACAGTCGCTTCAAAGACAAATCAAAGTAACTCGAGGGCGTCCGTATCTGCGTCGTTAAGCGCCCATCGAAAGAACTCACCCACATGCAGGCGCAGGGCGAGTAAAAAGGAAGGGCGCGAAGTCAATAAGTCTCTCCGGAGAGGATTATTAAATTCGAAATGTAAATCGCGCTTTAGCGCCCCGGCGCAGGAAAAGGGACTTGGGCGAGGGTCCGCCGTAGTCGTCGGCAAGTGCCTGCTAATGCGGGGAGCTCGATCCATTAATCATAACCCCGGGGAGGCTTCGGCTGCGCGCGGGAGAGGCTCGTTGCCCACCACCGTTAACGCCGAGAGATTTTATCGCGCCGGACGTCAGTGCTGTTTTGGCAAATTTGCGTTATTAATGCGAGCGCTTGATTTATAACAGTCCAGACTGGGAGTGAGGTGTAAGTGTTGGCTTCGAGCTTATAGGTGGTGAATTTTATTCTTTTAAATTCTCAATGATATTTTAGTTTGAAACAAATTGATTAAATTATTAAATAATTTATTTTTGGTATAAGATACTTTTAAATAATTTTCAATTTCTTTGAAACAATATTTTTAAATATTCAATAAATTTTTCAATTTTCTACATTCATTTTCGATAAATTACTTTTCCATAATTTTAGTTTTAAGAAGGAAAAAAATAACGATCAAGTGCAACAAATTTTAAACTATCGTTCTCGAAACCTCGCCTCGCGTCAATCGCAACAAAGCAATCAGCTGAAGCGCCGCTCTTAACAAACTTCCGGGGGCGAATCCGGCTGCCCACGCCCGCACTTCGAAAACTGAAGCAGGTTATAGCGGCGAAAACGAGCGAGACGAAGACAGTCGAAAGCACCGCCACGCGCGCGATTCTCCGTAGTGCGGTATTGTGTGCCTTTCTCCCCTCAAAATATATAATATTAACAGCTAGTGCAGAGGGGTCAGCTCGGCACGCGCTTCAACAATGAACGGTTGCCCCCCCGCCGAGGATACCGAATTTAAACTCGCGCGCGAAGCGGTCTTTCCGACCGAAGGGATCGTGGCCGTTGTTTTCGAAGCGATTAATTTCCCTGCCCGGCCATTCTGATTTTACGATTGCGGATGATCAACGAGACTGCGGATGCTTTTAGCTAATTGATTTATCATTGAGGTGCCGCGTTGTTTTACCGACTAAATTGGGGAGAGCTGTTGCGCTTTTTTTAGATGATTTATGAAAGAAGGCAGATGTGCGAATTTACAAGTACACTAATTTTCTCTTTTTAACCGTATTTTAAATTTAAATTCTCCTGAAAAATTGGTAGAGATGAGATAAACTGGAAAAATTAGTAGAACATCTAGTTTACAAAATAATTCTGGGATGGCCATTGGTCGTACCTACAAGCGCAAGATATATAAGCAGCAGCAGCTCGTCGCATCTCTTCGTGTTCCCCCTGACGGCGGTACATCGCTCGCGAGACCGAGACCAAGGCCGAACGCGGCCTATTCCCATATACGGGACGCAATTCTCGTATACACACGTGTGTTTCTGGAGACACTGGTTCTCCCTGTATATCCGATGAGATGCTGCTTTCGATTTTCCTGCCGCTCGCTTCTCTGTCTACGATTTTCTCGTTTGATGCGAGACGATTTCAATGCAGCTTATGTTGCTGCTCTTTTGTGTTCAATTAAGGTATAGGATTTTTATTTTGAATGCCATTCTGAGCAAGAAGATTATATGATAAGCGCAGATAAATGTAAAAAAAATTGTTTTAGCTTTGTTTTAATTTTAGCAAATTATATTTTAAATGTCATTAGTATACTAAATGCAGTTCTGAGGTTTATAAATTAAAATAATTTCTGCATTATTTTTATTAAAATCGCCAAGAAATTTGTAAATCCGCAGTCTGAGAAACAAGGAGAGAGCAAAGTAGACTCCAAGCACCTTTATCTGAAAGATTGACGCGTCCTCGGCTCCCGGCGCAGCTTCCGCGCGCACGGGGGACAATTCAATTCGATACTGCCTCGCATGCATACCGGCTATATCGATATCGCTGCTTTGCCTTCCTTTCGCGCGAGCTGCATAGATTTGTAACGTCGTGCGCCGCCAGAGAGAGATTCTTGTTTACTACCGTCTGGGAATATGCGATATTTGCATAATAATGCCAACGGCACAATGGCCTAACTCTACTATATGGCCCGAGGCGCTGCGCTCCGACGCCGGATTATGTAGATATGCAATGTGGAGCCGCGTCGCTGAGATTTCTTGCGTATAATAAGGCATTGATAGGGTGCTCGTCATATTTAACGCGATGACTTTTGCCGAGCCGGTGTGTGCGTGCAGAATGTTTATGGTGCGGATTGTGCGCGAGTCTATTGTGTGCCGGTATCGGTGATTTTGAGGGGCCTTTGTTTTCGTCTGATTTATGCGGATCCGCAGATTGTTGCCACGTAAAAATGATTTAGTTTTTCAAAATTTGTTCATCCAGACTGGTCCAGCTCGATACGCTTGTGAAACAAACGAAATTCCCGCTGGCAGGAAAGGAAGTTAGCAAAGCTAAAATCGAAATCTCGCTATTGCAGCTCCCGCCTCGCTCTCGAATCCAATTCGACAAGAACAAAAATGACAGCTCCGCTCCAAATATTTCCAACGGGCGGCGGCGCGCAGAATCCCCCCTATCAATTCAAAACACGAATTCAATACAGATTTCGGGGTGCATCGCAAGCGAGACAGAGCTGCCGGGGCAAAAATAGAGAACGCCGAAAAAAGAGTCCGGGTAACGAGAAAAAAACGCGGACTCCCGCGCGCACAGAAGCAGCCCCGGATGCACGCATGCATGTGCATCGGCGACCTCGGGAAATCGATTCGGATAATCCCAGCGGGTGGCGGCCCTCCTACTCTTGCCGCGCTCTGTACAGCGAGCAGCTGCTCCGAGGCGGCAAAATAATCGTAATGGAATTGTCAAAACGTATTCGCGCGCTCTCGGGCGCGTTATTTTATGAGAGGGGCTGCAGCGCGAGCGAGAAATCGAGGGCGAACCCTTCTTTCGCCGTCCGATCTACATCCGCGGAGAATCCTTTTCCCCGGGGTATTATATCGAGCTCTGCCCGAGTCGGTCTTTCGAGGGCCCTGCCGGCGATTCGCGCGCGACAAGTGTCGGGAATATGTTGCCGTATAGTCGGAGGTGTCGATACTTGCGCAGTCAGCTTCCTCCGAATAAGCGAGCTCGTGTTTTTGGGACGCTATTTCGATTTTCGATTCGCATTTTTGGCTCGCATACTCCAAGACAGTAATGAGATTTATAATTTACATATATAGTTTCGTCGCACTTGTTTACCTTTTTAAATAAAAATTATCGGAAAATGAAACTCGTATAAAAAGATTGATAAAAAGAATTTTTTTTAACTCTTTGACAATGAACGAGTTGCCTTTTTTAACGACCGATAAAACAAAATTGCAATAATGTTTGAGCTCGAGCGGCTCTAGGAACGCACGTAAACGGTGTAACAATGCGTGCGGGGCGCAAAGTCGATTTCGCCTTGCAAAAAAATGTCATCCTGGCGAAATTTTCCGAGCATTTTCCGAAAGAGCGGTTCTGCCTTGACCAGCGGGAGCAGCACGTGTGCTCATCCGGCAACGCAACTTGCCTTTCTCTCGCCCTCTCTCTCTCTCTCTCTCTATCCGTCGAATGAATGCGGAAGTCGATTACTGGCTTAGCGTTTTAATCAACTCGGTCCGCCGGCGCCGGCGTTGCGCGCGAATATATCCCAAAGTCCTTTGGATTCGAATTCGATTGAATCAGCAGAGCAGCAGCAGCAGGCGGCATTGGATGGTCCAACGTGTTCTCCGCTTTTCCGCCTCGCTCTCTCTCTCTCTCAGTGGCTCGGTCGCTGTGTCGAAGCGGAAGGTGTATAACTCACTCACCCACACGGGTGCGCATACGCGTGGAATCGTGTCGAGCCGGCGGGGGTTGGTTGCCAGATCGCATAATGAAATATGCGTGACGAGAGGCCCCATGAGTCCTCGTACGGCCTGTCACGCCTATGTATATACCTATATTCCACCTATGCAGACGTATGTACGTCGCGCCATTACTCAGTTCGGTTCGGCTTCCGTCTGCCCGACTGCCACCGCCGTATGCCCGCAACGACGAATATCCTTTCTGTACATAGGTCATTCCGTGAACAATTCTCGAGAACGTTCAAATTTTAGTAGCACGCCTCCTCTTTTAACAACGCTTTCACCCCTTTAATTTCATTTTATTGAAGAAAATTTTTGTTTTCTTATTGTTAGATCCCCTGCGTATTGGTGAGTGTATTTACTAATTATTTTCTAGAGCTTCAGATTTTTATGCATTGACGATCGAATTCAAAAACCATGTCTTCTAGAATAAGTAAAGCTTGGTGATTAATGTTGCACTTATCTTAGCGATGGGGGTAGAAATTTTCAACAGTAGCTTTTTAGATTCCAATTAAGATTGAAATTAATTAAAACATAGCCAATTTTCAATATATTTATAAAATGAAAATCATTGTAAAACTATAACGTTACACAATTTTAAAGCACATAAACTATTAAAACGTCTTTAAAGTGGTAATAAGTTTTTGACAATGCAAAGGATAATAATAATAAAATCGACAGTTATCATCAAAAGGCATTCTGCCAAGCGCTGCTAGTAAATAAATTATTTATAGTTTAGAAGAATCATCAAATTTATAGTTCTGGAATATCCCGTATATACAGTCATAATATGTGTGCACGATATATATGTACGAGCACCTAGCGCAACTCTCGCTCAGAAGCTTTCGTTCCCTCTCCGTCTCGCCCTGTTCGGCATAGGGCGGCTGCTCCACACGTTATATTATTCAATTATGTCATTCCAGTTATACGCACCAGAGAGCGGCTCTGGAGGACTCGTCCTCCCGCTCCACTCCCTGCGTTTGGCACTTCGACAAAGTTCGGCCGCGCGCTTTCAGCCCTCTGTGCAGACGGCGCGAGTCCCATTATGGAATTATAGCTATTCGATTAATTCGCGCTTCGCTGCCGCGAAATTATCGCGCGGGATAATGAATTTTCCCTCTCTTGCGTCTGCTGCTGCTGCTGCTGAGGTGGGATATAACTGCTGGTGGAGGAGAAGGAGGATAAAGCTTTTCGCGCGCTGCTTCCTACCGAGTTATGGAGTTTCTCTCGAGCGCTTTTTGGGCCTTTATCTTTTTGGGAGAACCCGCCTCTGTGATCGCGCGAATTCAATTAACGACGCTTAATTTAACGCAGCCTGGAATTAAATTTTGGTATGAGATTCCCAGCCCAGAGCGCTATAATTTCGATAGTGAAATAACTCATGATTCGAAATAAAGCTTTAATTTTATGTTTACAAAATTGAATTTGGTATTGGCATGATTAATCCAACACGGCCAGCAGCTGCAGAGAAACTTGATTTTCCGGAATATAAGGGCGAAAAAGAAAGCCGTCTTGCGCCCACCCCCTAGAAAAAGGAAGAGCGAAAAAAGACTCTCCCTGCAAACTAGAGGCCTCTATTAAGCGTAAGAGCCAGCGAGGAAGAGAGAAAGAGAGACTGGCGACAGCCGTAGCCAGTAAATCAAGGCGGAATATTTTCGGCTGGTCGGCTAAGCGCGCGATGACAAACACAATAAGTCCCAATTTCGGTCATTTATATACGCTAGACGCCCGGATAATATGACGGCGGATCCTTTGTGCACACACACTTTGTCGAGGAGGGTCGTCTGTGCCCGCCGAGGCAAAAGAACCCGGCTCTCTCTCTCTCTCTCTCTCTCTCGCGATATATATCCCGGACGTGGGCGAGTGACGTCATTTATAAGGACATAAATCAAAGAGAAGGACAAGCGCGCGCGTTCCGGATACGGGGCGCACACGCGATCGTCGTCGTCGCCGAACTCCCCGGGGATATCCTTCCCTCTCTCTCAACTTCGACTTCCTATACGTCCATACACATTCCCTCCTTGGCGACTATTATATCTATACGGGTCTGCGATGTGGGCATACTTGCAAATCACTGCCCTTCTCTCTCTCTCTCTCTCCCTCTATCTCTCTCTTTCGCGCTTGAACAAACTTGCCCGCTGCATGTGTGTGCGTCGACACGTACAAAGGGATGCTGCTGCTGCTGCTGCTGGAGGACATTATGGCGCGGCGGTCTATGGCGGCCAGTACGTGTGTACAGGAGCGATGGGAGCTCGCTCGACTGGAGAGTTTCTGTGTAACTTGCGAAATGACAAAACAATTCCCCTAATGCGCGCTCACAGACGGGGCACACCGCCGCTGTCCCTTTGTCACGGCCACTGGGAATTTTCCAATTTTAATGAGATCGACGGATTTATAGCCGCAATAAACTCCGCAGGCAGAAGCGACTCGCTCGTTAATTGAAAAATATCCGTGGATGAAGCCGAAGTCGCTGCCGTTGTTTACTCGCGCGAGTATGCCGTTAATCAAGGAAATGCGCGAGCTTTTGCTTTTCAGATTCTCGCCGCTGAATTAAGGAACGTCCCCGCTGCGACTTTTTCATTCGGTCGACCGTTAAAAACAAAGGATTCTTCAAATTACTTTGGAAAATCAGGGCTCCGAGCAGAGACAAAGCGATAAAGCAATCGAATTTGTGTCACGCGTCTCTTTATTCAATTGAAAAGATATACGCGCGTCTGCTAGCGAGTTTCGAACAAAGATAACCGGTGGCTTCTGTTTGCTCTGTGCGTAAAAATCACGCGAAGCGTTAAACGAGCTCAAAAAGCGCTGCCAGGTATGAGCGAGCCTCCGTTGTGTGTCGCTGTCGTTTCGACGGGGTGGCGCGAACGCACATGTGGACGGGGACCTATATGGAGATGATCCGTCAGAGATAGGGATTAGTCCTTAAGTGAATTGTCAGATCTCGAGCTTGGCGTGTGCGTGTCTGTGTCGACACATGTATCGCATGCTGTGCAAACACGCGTCTTCTCCCTCTTGTCCTCTCGCTCTATTTCTCACGAGGACTTTTTTCTTGGTTCCTTTTTGCCCGTTCATCTAATTTCAATTTCGTTGTTAAACGTTTCTTTGCTAGAATCGTATATCCTTTAGCGATTAAAAATTAGCTCCGAATAATTCCACAATTTTCTGTATATTTTACTGAAATAATTTTTGGTTCGAACGGCAATTTTCAAAAATAGCCTATCCAATAATCGTAATTCTGTAACGGCATTTTGCGTCAAGCGCCAGATATAAATGGTCTAATCGATCCGTCATCCCTTCGCTTCTTACACTGTCTACTATATCCTTCCATCTCTTCCTTTGCCGTATCCGTCAATCCGTACACGATATTGCCTGTCTCCGGTCTCCTTCATACGCATCCCGTCTCTCGTCTCAATTCAGCCTCTCTCTCTCTCTCTCTCCTTCTCCCAGGGGGTCGTAGTGCGCTCGCGCGGATTTCTCTGTACGCCATCCCCCTGCGTGTTTATCCAGCTGCCTGCTGTTTAAATGTCCTTCTAACGCGCCGTGAAATTATATGCAAAAATCCCCGTCATGAAATATGTAGGCCCTTTAATGCACCGAGAAATTGCCAGCGCGCTTCCCGTCTTCTCGCCTTATGGGATTATACATATTATATATGGCCGGATCGCTTGCCTCTAAGCATATATACACAGGCAGCCGCACTCTGTCCCGCTTTCTCGTTTGTCAGATCTCTCCGCTTTGCCTCTTTGTCGCGCCGGCTAAAACGATAGGGGTGGCGCGAAACGAAATTTTAATCGTCTATGAGTTTTAATGTGCGATTTGCCGCGTCACGAAAGGACGTATTTCATTAAAGTCTTTTTTCTCGAAGCTTATTTGAATAAAGCTTTTTCACGCTGCGATGATTACTAGTGATTTATATTAAGAAAAATCCCTCCTTTATTTCAATTTGTAGGCTTCATTACGTCGTCTCCTGTTCACTTATTTCATCGGCAATATTTATCAATCGATTTTACTAATAGATTCTATTTCGATTCCGAGCAGCTGCTTACTTTTGTTTTAAAAAAATATGATCCGGTTTTATAGGGCATGCTGCGAATTTCGATTCGATTTTACCGAACGAGTCAGCGGGAGATATATAGCACTCATCATTTATTTTAATTGCGCGCATGAAAAAAAATCAGAAGCCAATTGATTATTGCATCCACCGATCGGAGCGACTTTTTTGCGTCTATTGCTTTCAGTCGATCAATGTCACACGCGTGAGCCTTTGCAGGGTCAGCGAAAAAAATCTAATCTGTGTGGTAAGATTTCCCGACGAAGTACATCGTAAAAAGTAGATTGCCCATCCATCATAATGAACGTTGCTTTTTGAGGCACGATACGTTATTTTTGACAATACTGATCTTTAGATGCAAGCACGTGTATTATGATTATTTTTACAAAAAATGCATCTCTCTCTGGATTAATGGAGAGGGTAGAATATTTGTTAACCAAAATGAGCAATAATAAATTCTATCAGAATGCTGAATTCATTAATTAGCTTTCCAATGAAATTACGGAAATATTCTGCTTTGAAACGGATTGCATTCCAGTAACACTTAGCTTTATAAATATTAAACTAAATTTATTATACCAAAGTGATGGAAATTTATACTTAAATCGCTCAATTTCCCATCAAATAGACACGCTTCGCAGAGAGAGAAATCCTCAATCCCCCGTCATAATAACGCAGACAGTCTCTTTCACTCTCCCACGAAAAAAAACCGTCCGCCAATTAAGCTCTTAACCAAAAAGAAGGAAAAAAGCACAGAACAAAGGTATACCTCGTCATCTTCCAGCATGGCGCGCGTGCACACGCGTCTTTTTAAATGTAAACTGACAGGGTGGAGAGCGAAAGGCAGAGACCGGAGCAAATTAGTATGAAAATGAGACTCGAATTAGGTCCTCGTTTCGGGCTGATCCTTCGTGGAAGAGAAAGGCTCGTCGATCGGCTGCTCGTCTGCAGGCTTTTTTCCTCGCGTCCGCTTCGTCAATTCATCATAGAATGTAGCTTCTGGAATTCAGCCGATGAAAGCGGCCTGTGTGCGGTCCGAGAGATTGGCTTTTTGGCGGGAGGAGGAGGAGGACCACCGAAGAGTCTCGGCACGCATTGTCGTGCGCAATTAGGTGCCGACGGCGATCATCTCGCGAGATGAGTTTTAATCGCACGGATATTTCTTTGCTCGATTGGGAATGCCAGCGAGATCGTCTTGTTAATTGTTTGATGCTGAAAAGAGGCCCGAGGATGAAGGCCGCTTAATGAAGTAGGTAGCGCTGCAAGATTCTTTTGTCGGAAACGAAAAGACGCGAGCTTTTTTCTGCCCGCGATAATGACATCATTTTGTCGGAATACGGGTTCGCTGAATTTCGATGCGGTAATGAAAGAGGTGCTGATGAGCGAGTTTTGTTCAATGGAAATTTATGCAAACTGTGTAATTGTAAGAGCGGTGTTGCAAATGTAAAATATTACTTTGTTTACGGTACTCGCAGCAAATATTTATTTACAACTCGATATCGAAAAAATATATTGAATTCTCTTGTGTTCAATCAGATTTTATTTACATTATTATTATTAACGCGGTTGCAATAATTACCAGGATTCGGTCGCTTTGAAGGTTTTTATTTAGCGGCTTATTTTGATGTTGCACGTGAGGACGCAGGAGATATTGGGAAGTGGAGGCTTCAGATTCTTTCAGCGAAATGGCTGTATTTCGCCCTAATTTTTTCATATAATGACTTCCAGAAAAATAATGCATTCCCGAGTAATCGCTTTTTATAACGGCCAATTTGTTGCGGGTCCAAAGTTTTTGCAATATTGCAAAAGGCGATTCGGAGAATTTCATTTTTATTAGCTAATTTACTTTAATAACTCATTTAACGTCCACTTTTCTTCCACATAAAAATATTTTCAAGATAATTCAAAGGAATCATAAAACATTTCGCCAAAATTAGTAATATCTTTCCTTAAAAATAAGATCGTCCAAACCCGTCTCTCACAACTCAAAGCAGCGCGTAATCGCGAGCGGCGGTAGCCGACAATACCTTACCGGGCGGTAGCAGGATTAAAAAGAAAAAAAAAAGAAAAATCGTGTATTCGAAGTCGGGGGGCCCGAGCAATTTGTGAGCAGTGCGTTATGCGGCTACCGTTGCGGGGCCCGGCCGCAGCGGGGGTCCTCGAGACTCGCACAGGCCCCCCCGCGAGCCCGCCGAAGCGGCTTTATCTACATTCGCGAGATTGTTGGCTTACTCTCGAGGTGGATTTTGCAAGGCTGTCGTGCGCATTTAAGATGGATGGAGTGGATTCACACGCTTGTCGGTAACAGGTACAAATTTACGTGATTTTATCTTTAATTTTTCAATTTTATTTCTGATGATGTGAAAATTAATAAACTTGATTATATTTGGTGATTTGACGAATCGTACAACCTACAATCCAGGTATCGCGACAGCAAACATTTGCATAAGAAAGAAATCGAGTCGGTTCCACGGTAAAGTCGAGGTCGCCGCGCGGAACCGGAAATTAAATATCCATACGTATATGCACTTCCATCGGCGGGCGCATTATTATCGCAATCAGGCGCATAATGTACTCGTGCTACTAAGGCCTAATGACCGGAAGGGCTCGTTCGAGTACGAGGTTTCGCTCGATGAAATATCGGACTGCACATAACTTTCATTTTTGCATCGCAAAATAGTCCTCGCTCTACGCCGATTGCAATCGGCAAAACATATTTATAAGCGGCGTTTTGCATTCTCTAAAAGCGAGGAAAAAGCATATTTGTTTACAAGCGGACGAGCGCTTCCCCGAAACATAAAAATACAATTACTACCGGTATAAAAATTCCCGAGCGATGCGCGCGAGGCGTGGTACGAGAAAACGTTGGCCCGATAATTTCTTTCCCATCGCATTCGTCCTCGTCTCAATATCATCGTTCGCGCGTAAGCTCCCCGCGCCGTTTGAATAATTCAGCGCTCGAGCGTATCGAACATATACACGCGGCAGTACGATTATATTACGGGAATAAATTAGGATAATAATTCGAGGCGCTGACGAAGGCGAACGCGCCCGAGCGAACTAGTAGGAGCTCGGGCAGCCCAATCTCGTATTCGAGTCAGGTAGCTATGATTGGAGGCAACAATTTCGCAGTCGTTGGCTAATGTCGCGAGAGGAGGAGAGGAAAGAGAGACGACACGCCCCGTCAATAAAGGCGCAATCATTTTTCACAATCTAGCGTTAAACCGACTGGAGGGAAGAGGGGGAAACTTATCTATATACAAGGCAGTCGCTCTCTCGCTTGCGCTTTACCCCGTCTTATTTTAATCTGACGCTTTTCACTTCCTGGTCCTGCCCCCCCTTTTTCAATTGCGCTTTCTCGTTTATCTTTTTAGAGGCTGCGTTTGACGAATACTAATTCTTTTCGAGAGAAAAAGTAATATTGAAACAATAAACGGGATTAGTCCTATCCTCCGCAGACCTGCCAGTAAAACTTTCGACTGAAGAATTTCACTCAAGCCGAGGAATCGACATCGAGGCATTCAGCTGGCGATCAACCCCGTTTCAGTCAAAATAACTTCCGATGGCGCAACGAATCAAACGAAACAAAAGTTGCTCGCGCACAATCGCCTCCCTGCTTGCAAAAGGAGAAAAAAGCAAGCAGCTCAAGACTTGTCTCTTTTCTTTCAGCGGAACAGCCCCCCCCCCTCCCTCCCTCCTCCCTCCTCTCGCGCGAGATGTGCGAGTCACAGGGGGGGTGACGGCCCGCTAACGGATTTTAATTACCAACATATCACTAGTCGATCGACGAGCGGAAAGCGAAACAGGAGGGTACGATCGGCAGCAGCAGCGGCAGCCCCTGCCTGCGAATCCCGCTTTATTGATTGTTTCCTTGTTTATTGTATATTTTAGATTTAATTCCGGAGAGGTCGCCCGCACCGGAGGGGGTGGCGCAATAGCTGTCAGAGAGACTCTCTTCTTCGATTTTTAAATCCCACCCCTGCCGCGCGTCAGCGCTGCTTTTTTCTTCCTCCTCCTCTTCCTCCTCCTCGTCTTCGTCGTCGTCGTCTTCTTGTGCAATGGAGCTCCGCACGGCCTTGTAAAGTAAAATGAGACAAGGCTCGTCTTCTTTGTCGCCCGGTAGTCGCTCGCTCCCTTATTTCTCTTTGGCTCCTCTCCGGCCTGTACACGAAGCTGCTTGGCCTACGACGGCGTTTAATTCTTGAAATGCAAAATTTAATTCGCAGTAAGAGGGGCGATGTTCCGTGAGGGAGGCTGGGCTACTTACAAGCCCAGGGCTTCCAGTATTTTTTTCAAGGGATAATGTTTGTGGCTTGTCAAAGAAAACGCTTTGCTCGCTTCTAAAACTTTTGCGCCATTGATTAGTTTGATAATAGAATTTTGTTTACAAGTAGTGCGCGCCAAGAGATGACCGGTCTGCTCTTTTTTTTTTCTTCTGCTCTCGACTCTCTTCTCCTCCTCCTGCTCGTGAGTGACAGAAGTGCCTCTGCCCGGCCGAGTCGCGCAAGAGAGATAGGGGAAAAAGGGGCAGCGGCAAACAGTCCATCGTCTCTGATAATTCGCGTCAATACGACAGACACGTTGAGCGAAAGCCTAGCGAAAATTTAGCGACTGCGAGCTATTTCGAGTTTTCTCTTTCTCCCTCTCCCTCTGGCGGGAGCGCGCCTTTTTCCCTCCCGTCGACGAAAGAAAGAGAGCGCAGGGAGAAGACAACGCTCCCGTGAATTACGATCGCTTTATTTATAACTTCCTGATGCGCACACTCGATATTACCGCCGCCGTCGTCGCTCGAGCTGCAATATCTTAGAAGCTGGCCGACCCGCCGAAACAATGAAAAAGAAAGGGATTTCTTTTATTTGATTATCGCACTGGTGTCTCTTCTTTCCTTTTTTCTGCCCTCGTAAATTGATTTATTGCATTACCTTGAATTGCAAATCGGCACGTCGTGCATCTCTGTAGTGTCATTGACCGTTATTTTTAGAGCGAGATAAATTGAAATAATTATCGAATCGAGAAACTGAATAAATTTCCTTTATAAGCGCTCATTATTTTATCGCTTTTTATTGGCAGTTTTATTTTGTCGAGTGCCGCTTGAAATTGCAATTAAACTTGTCAAAAGTAAAGCTTGGCAATCCATTAATCAGTTAAATAAAAACTGTCAACTTTGGTAGATATTTTCATAATTATTCGATTATTAGCCCCGCGAGCAACATAAGCAGATTACTGATCAGCAAAAGGAAGGGCAGTTAATTTAATTCTAAAAGCGGTAAGCAGGTAAATAATGACGCGATTGAAACACCTGTGCGCACACTTGGCAAAATCGTTTAATCAAGCGAGCGACTGCAATATTTAACAGTACATCGGGCATCGCGGCCCACCGTTTTTCCCCATCTCGCCTCGGCGTCTCCGCCATAATTACGAGACTTCATAATATAATCCGCGCGATCGGCAAGAAAATTCATTAGCGATTTCCTTAGCAAAAAGCCCAGGCTCGTTCGGGCAGCGAGCTCGCAATTAAGTCCCAATAAAATCGATATGCGAGAGCAATTCGACGAACTCGTCCGTTTCGCTTTTAAAAGCGACGAGCTCTCTCACTCCCGGACGCGCGCGGCTCATATCGGACTCATTTAATAATTTATATTATGCGCGGAGCCGCGCATAAATCGAGCGGAGCCCCTCGGAAGCTCTGAAGAAGTCATGATTTACGGCGGGCAATTTGACGTGTCGCGCGAGCGACTCCGGCGGCCCATGTATAGACGCGGACTGTAAATTACCGGACTCGTCGCCGCGCAAAAACCGACTCCGGAGGACGGGATGCGTCCGACACTTCTTCGGACGATCGCTGGGGGAGACACCTTTGATCGATACCAGCCGAAGGAGGGCCTTTGCGCGTTCCGAGATTTTCGGAAATGATCGCATTCGTAGTGGGAGACGGGCTTCGCGGAAGAGCGGCTTTTTCGAGGGCGGCTCTCTTGGGGGAGCGGATGTGGAGCGCAGGGTTTGATTAATTAGATGCTAATGAGTTTGATCGATGGGGACGATCGAAAGTGTGGCCCATGTGAAAGCAGAGTTTTTTCGCGGGCAGCGAAATTTTATAGCTGCCGGCTTGCATGACGAATGGGGCCCCAGCCCGTATTTGAATCTTAATTTGATCGTCGATTTCTGAGATTTATTGCTTCATAATCTTACGGCGACGGCCATTTGTCCCGCTCGTTCAATAAACTTTCCAGAGAACTTTAGGACCGATTCTCGAAACACAAAAGCCCCCAAGGCTCAGTTATGTCAGGGCATTAAATTTTATGCGCGCGCGCAAGAAAACGTTTCGAAGATTTCATCCCGAAAAATCCAAAGCCAGGTTTTTTGGATCCGCCCCCTTTCCACTTACCAATAAAGTCGGTCATCATCTCCCGAGCGATGCGGCATAAAAATAGACAGCGGCGCGGCACGCGAGTTATCGCAAGATTTCATTCCGAGTATCTAACGTTCAGCGAAAGCGCTGGACAAAGAAGGGGCCCGTACTCAAGAGGAATGCCGAATAGTTCGCCGCCTTACATTTTTATCCGCGAACTCGCTGCATTCTGGGCCGGGCTTTTTGCCGGGTGGCAGACCCACCGGCAAGATGAAGCTGTCTCCTTTCCTCCTAGCGGTCTTCATCTCTTTTACACGATTCTCACGCACGATTCTGAGGTGCGCACGCCCGTTTTCACGCTTTAGCACGTGACGATGCTCCGCGCGAGGTGCAGCCTGCGCCTTTTGTCGCGCTCGCCTGCTCCTTTTGAAATAATCGGCTACTCTTGCAGTTATCTAAATGCTTACTTCATTTTCATTTCGGCATCAATTAAAAGCTCGGAGTTATCTGCGTTCCTTTTAAACGTGCCGAAAGCCACCCATCGCCTTAAATAAACACTTGAGCAAAGGCAATCGAGCATTCAACATGTATCGTCCGATCTGATCTATCACCCTCTTTATCACCTCTGATAGTCCTCTAAAATTTCGTCAAGCCGAAATTGCCACCCACCTGGCCTCCATCCCCTCGCCGACTAATTTCTCCGACTTGGCGTGTCGACTTTATGTGCATATTACGTATTTATTATGGCTGGCTACCGAGAATCGTCGAGCAAAACCATAAGAGTCGTCGTATCCCCGGCTCCTTCTTGTCGGGGCCGGTCTCTACCCTCTCACTCGCTCGTCGAGTCTCTCTCTCTCTTTCTCTCTCCAGCGGCTCATTAATTGACACCGCGATACTCGGCCGCCGATCTTGGTGGTCCCCACGCGATTAACGATACGCTCGCCTCGTTCTCCTCTATCTCTCTCGCTCCGCAGTCCTTTTCCTCGATTTCGATCCCCCCGATCGATGGATGATCACGTATGTTCCTCTCTCTCTCTCTTTCTCTCTCTCTCTCTCTCTCTCTCTCTCTCTCTACGTCGTGTGCACTCACGGCGATTTCTTCTATTTTGCGCGAGCGCTCTCGTAAGTTGGTGCCGAGAAGCAAGAGAATGCGAATGAGCGAGACGGAGGAAAGAGAAGTCGGCGAGTATCGATTTATCGATTCTTTGCGCTCGATATATTTTTAGAGCCGAGATTTTCTCAGATAACTGATCGGCAGAGAGTAAATGCCCTTTCAGGGCCCGATTTCGATCTTGACTTTTGAATTTCTTATGATACGGAGGAAGAAGATTTGTGGAAACTTATTGCTGCACTTGCCTGAGCTATGCATTTTACAAACTCGATGTCCTTGTGTGTCAGTCTCGAAGCGAATAATTTCCGTTGAAGCTTTCCTACCTTTTTATAGTTTAAGATTCTTCTCCCCAGATTTACGCGGAACTATAATTCGTCTAATCGCAGCCTAATGACGATAATTCAAGAGGCAGGAGCGTGCGCGTTTTTTCGCGCAGGAGCTGCGCGTTTGTAAACACGTTGTCAGCGGCGAGCGTGGCTGGAAAAATTTATATATTTAACGCCGGCAAAAAGCTCGGGGCTCGTTCTATCTGGCAAGAAGAGTCCTATCGGAGAGATGGATAAATTATGCGAATATCGAATGAAGCATGGGAGATGAAGCAGCTGCGGTGTGTCGTTGCTCGGGAGACCGGATTGTGACTTAATTGCGCGCTCATCGGCCGGAATGCTAAAAAAGAGTCATCGCGCTTGCATTCCGTGCATTTTAATTGCCCTTTGCTGAAAATGAATGATTTTCGATAAGGACGAAAAGAAAGAGCCACCGGCGAAGCGGTGCAGCCTTTTTACATTGATTAAAATTTGTCGGTAATTGAAATATTTAGAAAAAAAAAGCGATTCCCCTCGAGCGATTCCCCGCAAATCCCGCCTCGCTCGCGCACAGCCTTTTACTTTGAAAAGTCGCCGAACGAAAGTCCAGCACGTGCACTCTCGATGCCGTCGTCGGAGCCGTCAACGGCGCGACATGCATAACACCGCTTGCGAACCTGCCGTGCATGAGCCCGACTTCGGCGCGCAAGAGAGGGAGAACTGGGCCGGGCGCCTCATAATGCATTTACATTCCTTTCAATGTCGCGCCTCGTCCGCCTCGAGGTCACAGAGCGGCTGGTATTTGTATTCCGCCTCGCGGCCCCAGTTTCCTTCGATTTATCGGCGAGAGGCGAGGAGACGAGGGCCCGCCTTTACGTACAGGTGTAGAGGTGCACGGACGGGGGCCGCGCGCGCAGAATCGCCAAACAGTGGCTAGGGGTGTCGATCACCGTAACGCGTTTAAAAATATCGGCGCGACCCGACACTCGGCGCGGCAAACACGGATACCTTAGACTGCAGTGCGGATTTCTCAATGTTATTGTTGATATCGAGGAAAGGAGCTTTCGTCAATAAGCCGTGAATTTACTTTTAGACCTGCAGTTCTTTATTTCGTACTAAATACCTGAGAAATGCACTCTGGTTATACAAAATTGAAAGGAGATTTTATTTGGATTTTGAATAATTTTCTATTGCCGCATGTTTGGTTAGCTCGTGTAAAAAAAGAATGCTTTTTAAAAATCTGAGAACGTACTTTTAAAGGTGACGAAAAGCAGATTGAAAGCTAAATCAAAAGGTATCGTTATCGTATTACGATCGCTGGCAAAATGAAGAGAACATTCTTTGACCGATCGCCAAAGAGCAAACAAGTTTTTCTTTTTCGAATACAAAATTAGGCATTGTCTGTTCTTGGAAATGCACGTTTATATTGCGAGCCTATTAACTCTTAAATAGTAACAATGAAAGCTGTCTTTTCTAATTAGGTTTCAGCCAAATAAGGAGGGACCAGCGGGTATCAATAATTCAGAGACTCGAAACCATGAAAAAGCAGAAAGAGTAAAAAAGTTGTCGTAAAAGTCTAAAAACAGTACACTTTATTGTTTTATAAAATTTTAGGAGGCATTTGCCATTTCCAGCACATTCGATGTCTATCGGAATGACCGACAAGAGAATGACTATCAGAGCATAAGTCATGATTCCTCGCATGTAGCGGTTGCAGCTCGCTCAACTGTCGGATTCCTAACGGGGTCGACACGCCGTTTTCTCGACTCTCCCAATATTTATGATTATAAAATCCGCATAGCATTATTTCGATCTGGGAAACACGAGCATGACGGAATGTCAGTCTCCGAGTTACTCGCAGGCATAACAATATAGTAAAGCTAAAAGACGAGTGAATGGACTGTATTCGTATATAAATTTTTCGTATGATGTTATAAAGGTCCAAAACTTTATTTGATTTAATAAAAAAAAAATTTAGGAAAGAAAAATCTTTGATTATTCGTTATTGCAGTAGAGGATGATAATAAAAACAGCCTGAATTTTTTAAAATTACCTAGTCCCCTTAAGATGTTTCTCGTCCACATCCGCAGAAAATGATTTCGCATCCACAAGCTACTCCGATCATAGCGATACAGTTCGATTATCATTATTTTGACCGAACGCGTGAGAATGCGGTAGCAATCGCGATGAGGAGCGCGTCCGTATCGTGTTACTCGCGAGCGCGGACGACGCGTACAAAAGAACTCGCCCGTCGACACAATGAACAGGAGATCGATCAAATTTGAATGACAAACAGAGACGCGAGCGCGCGCGAGCTTGACCCCACAATTAACGCCGTACATATAGAAGCCCCAGTCTTTTGTCGATTCTTTTTGTCAGTCATGCACGGAAAACGAAGTTATGTTCAATTTTTTTCAAAAGAATAAAAGAGAAAGCTTGTTAAAGTGATTCAAGCGTAGGGAATACCTTTTTTTATTGTTTTTCGAGTACAGTTATAAGCGGTTACGGCGAGAATGCTTCCTCTCTCTGCTTTTTGACAAAAGTTTGAATTTTAAATAGGCCGTTTAAGGTGGGGCATATTTACTCTTGAAATTCTGGATGAATCAATGTGCTAAGTAGTTGATAATCATTACGTAATATAGATTTGTATCAACACAACTTGCTAAAAATAAGCATGAAATTTAAGCAAAAAATGTATTTCTCTTCCTCTGTCATTTTTATTTTTACCATTTCAGTTTTCAGTGTTCAAGTTTTTATTGAAACGTTTACTGTTATCGAAACTTTATGCCCTGCCCTGACCAGGAAACCAAACAAAAGTGTGAATCATTTACTACAAAAATATGCTTATCTTCATGTATAAATATTCAATAAAATACAATAAAACAATTTTTACATTATCCATCCATTTTAAGACTCTTTAGCTTAGTACATATTTAATATGAAGTAGATAATGTTATTTTTGCATTTTATTTAATCTTCCGTATTAGCCATTTGCACGTCCATATTCAAGTACATAACAATCTAAAAAACTTTATCGTACATCAACTAATTTTATTACCTACTGCAGATTTAATCTCACTTTAGTGTCTCTATTAGCCTGATTAGGTCATTTTTCTTGCGTCCGTAATCGCGCTATTTTTGCGCCAAGTTCATTTTTATGCGTCATATCGCGGGCCGATTTCCTTCGTCCTCTTCTTCGTGTTGATCAAATCTCTCTGCGCCGCATATGAAATTCATCTTGAACTCGCGCGACTCATAAGCATTTACGGCACGTTCGCAAGTATGTCAAAGAAAAAGGGCACGTCTCGTATGTCTCTGTGCACGAACAGAGAAACAGCGAGAACTTTTGTTTTGAAAGCGATGTGGTAGTTTTTAATATGGATGAATAATGCCCTCTCGCTCATTATGCACAGATCGAAGATGCGACTAGAATTTATAAAGTCTTTGATATAAACTATTCGCCCGTATCATAAAAGCTCTTCTTATTCGTCATGCAACGCGCGCCGAGACAAAAAGAATTTAGTCGCGAGTTAAATGCGCGCGCATACGTTTTTAGCCTCAAGTCTTTGAAATTTTATGGACTTAATTTCATCCTCACTGGGCTTTAATTCTCCAGTCTATTTGGCCACGTGAAAAAATTAATTATTTTTAATTGACTAAATTAATTTTATACGTTTATTGATGATGAATCAGTTTTATGGCCCGTAAAACTAACTTGTACGCGAAAACACTAAAAGCACGCAAGATGCGCATAAAAATTTAGTAGCATAATAAAAGACTTTTTCCTCGACGTGCTCCGAGCTATACACGAAATTTCATGGAAACCGTATATAGTTAATTCTAAACTTTTTTCTTACTTTGCCCGGGATTTGATTAAAATGCATTTCTGTAATGCTTTCCTCGAACTTTGTTTACTTACAATTTCAAAGGCCCCGAACTTTGGTGAAATTGAAATAATTTGCCTTTAAATTTAAAATCGGCCAACATATATTGAAACATTAGAAAATAAATTTGAATATCAAATTGAGACTTTGCGTGAATTGAAAGGAATGCTTTCGAACGCGCATTCATATATTCATGGGTATAAATATTGTTTTAAAATGTTTTCAAGCTTGTCCCGAGGCTTGTCCAGCCGGCTGACTGCACCTTTTTGGAAATGGGGCGTTTTATTTGCTAATTTGTACCCATATCTTCTCTCTAAGCCAGGATGTAGCAACGCAAAGACATGGCAAAAATATTCCGAGCCCACTTAAAATTTCGTCCAAAAACCGATCGCGCGCACGTCCAAAGTCTCGAAGAATCAAAAGCGCTCCGAGCCAACCGCAGATCATTAATATGTATTATCATTTGAGGCCGAACTAAAGGGGCCCGTGCGCCAAACTGGTGTCATCAGGTATTCCGCGCCGTCCGCTTCGCCACTCATAACGAATCCCTCGAGCAAAGCGGAGCTCCGCGAGTTATGACTGCGAGCGGGTCGCGCGCGCGCGAGAGCAGCTCGCCTTACTCATTATGATCACGCGCGCTCAAGACGAGTAGCCCCGCAAGCGAGTGATGGGACGGCATGCGAGCGAGCTCGCGCGCACGTAAAAACATACTAAATACGCGATAAACGCGGGGTGTTCCGCGTCGAGTCGCGCGTGGGAACCCGTCCGGGTCACGCGCGACTCCCCGAGCCTCCGTCTCGAGAATCCTCAAGTAGCGGAGCGCTCGCTCTGCCATAATATTGCTCGCTCACGCGCGCGCGCTCCTGCCGACCGGCAAGTGCGTAAGTGCACGTGGCCCCGACGCTCGATACCGATGGAATTGCTGCCAATTTCTCAAAGGCGACATTGCCCTTTCGGCTTAGCATCTTTCCGATGAAATGTCCGAGCTTGCAATTAGCAATTTCGCTCAAGTATAAATATCACGCATCTGCGAGGTGTTTACGCACGAGGAGAAAATGCGCGAGGCAGGATAAAAAAGGGATAAACAATGGGACACGGGCAAGAGAGCGGGCAAGATAAATAGCGCGAATCACGATCATGTCAATCGGCCAATCCCACGACTATAGAGAAAACCGTGTCGCCTGGATTCAAGCCAAATCTCCACGACTCTGCTCTTTATACATATATATATTTTTATTTAATTAAGACGCTCGCTCGCCCCTGCGACTCTTACCATATTTTTCTTCGAACCACTCGGCAAATTAAAAATCAAAACAAGCCTCTTGTAACAATCGAGTACAACCGCTCGATATGAATATTTATTCTACTCTCTCCTATAGAAAATTATTCAGACATCGATGCCTAACGGTACGGCTCGCAATTAAAGTTAAGTAAACTAAAGCCTAAGCGTTAAGATTCGCGCTAGAGCTCATTGCTATTACTATCTCATAGCAGTGCTTGTCGTCGTTCTAATTCATGTCGTATAGTGTGGCAATGCACAGTGGAAGCGTTGCCCCGATGCCTATTAAATGTGTACTGGCATCTCTGTGAACGCGCCGACGCCGCCTGGCACCTTCGCAGAACTCGACTACTGGCATTCTTCATATGTCTGCACTGTGATTATATTTGAGAGAGGCGAGACGTGAATTACTCGGACAAATCGAGAATCGCCAATTTTCGTCAATTATTATTAGATAAAAGGCTTAATATTGTCCGGAACGACGCAGTTGGCCTTTATTCGTGCGAAATGCAATTATTTTGTTTAGTCTCGAATTCGAATTATCTAAATTTATCATAAGCTGCTGTTTGATCAAAGCAATATTCCCTGCTAAGACCACCTTGAATTTTACATCTGTATCGAACTGTGCTGAATTCGGCGCATGCACACATCGAGATATACAACTAACTCGCGCGTCTCCGCTCTGAGTTCGAATATGCGCCAGCTATTTGGTCTGAAAGCTTTGAATCATTCAGGTCTCTAAGACAGAAACCGTGTACATCGCGGGGACCACCTCTTTCGCCGCTCGTCCTCGTACCCCGCCTAAGAACATCAAATTATATTCGCGCGTAATCTTCACAGTCGGAAATGATTCTTGAATATTTCATGTTACGCGGGATTCCCCGTGGATTAATGGCAAGCGGCCCTTAGACTATTGAAAGCCTTATGTATAGATATATTCTTCACGTTATTCATGAAAGTTCAAAACCTTTCCTCGTGTTAATTTTTTGTTCAAACTAGAGGCCTTGAAGTGCTATAAATCGCAGTTGACGTTTTCCCATGTTTTAACCGCGCGGGCATTTTCTTACAGTCCCCCTTTTCAGAATGCAAGATAAAATTTAGTCTCGCATCTTCCTCTTCGAGAAATGCGCGAAATTTATAGAAGCCAACCCTCTGGACTGCCTTTCTCCCAGTGGCCGAAGGAAGCGGCGTCGATGGAGCTCGACGTTCCTCCTCCACCGGCGACTGGCCAGCAGCAGTCCTTTTCCGAAAGAAAGCGGGAGGCGGGGAGGAGAGCGCATCGCATGCAGATCCGACGATCGGGCTTGCGTAAGTTTATTCCGGCGCGTCCTGAGGGATATCGGTGCTCCTCTCTCTCTCTCCCTCCTTGGCCGTGTCACGTGAGCGACGGGAGTTTTGCACATAAATCTGGTCTCTTTCAGGCGGGGGAGAGAGAGGAAGGCCGGCCCCGCGGGACAAGCGGCGGCGGCAGCCACTCTTTTCTTTATTGGACCGCCGAGAGAATCCGCTCGTTCGCTCACTCGCCTTTCCGTCTTCTCGCGAATAACGAGATTGCCGGACGATGCTCGCGACTACTGCAGTGTCCGGATGTCCCTCCGCCTCTCTCTCTCTCCGCCGGCTTTCCTTCTTAATCCGCCGAGTATGGCGGAGCACTGCCACTGCTTTGATCGCGGGGATGCGCTTGTTAATAATGGAGAGAATAATCTCGTCATTCCTGCGATTGCGAGGCGACGACCGATGAGATGCGCATGCAGATGAAGCTGCCTGAGTATCTTGCTTGTGCAACAGTTTTACTGAGATTCTAGAATTTTTTCATTATATGTAAATCCTACAATTTCTTCTCTGATGAAGCAAAGGGAAATGCTCTAAAAATAAGTAGATTTTTCTTTGAATACATAACTGAATGTTGGATAGAACTTTTATCTCGTTTTTGGTATAACCCCTCGCTTTGTTTTAATAATAATGGGCTCCGAGATAATTCTGAAATGAAATTATCGTGCACGTAAAGGATATTTATTCGATAGATAAGTTCTAATACCGTCGAGCATTGAGAAATTTAAGGCCCGCGTAGAGGAGATTTTGAAAAAATATGGCTTACCAAGGGGGAAGGCTACTTTTAGATCGTTCCGTAGTGCTGTATTGCTTTCTCTCCACCCCCACGCGCAAATGTCCGTAATTCAATCGGCCGGCTGATCGAAATTTATTACCCTTCCCCGGAAAATTTCGGGAAACAGTCGAGGCTCATTCGTCAAACGTCTTCCGGGCATTAAGGAAAGTCGCACGCATCTAATTCTTGTCTCTGCCGTAAATTAAATGACTCTTTTCTCTCGATTTTTCGCCGCATTTATGGACTTTGATGATTACTTTTATTTTATTTTCACTTAAGAATATTTTCTGTTCTAATAAACTTTTTCATCATTTTATTCTAAATAAATTGCAGTTAAAAAAAATAGTCACCAGAAAAAAAGTTGGGGAGAAGAGAACATTGAGGGAATTCGTATACCCGCGTTTTTACGTGAAACGCCTAAAAACGCGCTGGCGGTACATCGATCTGTCCAGAGATGGCAGCGCACGAGCTAAAGCCTTGAGATGCTCTCTTCTTTTCCACTTTCTAGAAAAGCCACATATTTATTGCAATCTTCAATTTTTTATTTTAATTGTTGAAATTCTTACTTACTTCTTGTAAAACTTCCAAATGTAGTTTTGAAGCCAAAGACTTCAGATTTAATTTAAACACTCGAATACGACGTAATTTATTTATTCTTGTAATACAATATTTATAAATTTTATTTAAAACAAATAACGTACTACTTTCTTTAATTACGTCTTTTATTTTTTTGAATTTGAAGAGAAACACGCAAATTAACTAGTAACAATTTGAAATCAATGTATTGCTATCAATTATTATATATCAATATCTTTCTATGTCATTAATTAAGTATATAAATGTAATTAAAATTATCATGCCAGCAACGATTGCCATAAAACTCCCAAATTTCCTAATTAACATTACGAGTAATAATTTTAGCGTCCATATTTCTTACGAATCTTGCATCGTGGCTTAAAATTTTGACGTTATTTATGACGCGGAAAATGACATTTCATCTCTCAGAACATTACAATTAGTCAGCGCGTTCTCTATTAATGCTCGGAGACAAATTGGCTCCCTGTTCGTACCAGCGCAGCCTCTGGATTAGGAGCAGCGCACGAATTAGAAGTCAGGAATTTCATTTCTTAGAGCTTCCCCTTATACTGTAAGCATGTACAGGCTGCAATCTGCCGTGGGCTCATAATTACGCTCTCGCAAAAACACGTAGGAATTCATTCCCTAAATCTGAGGGGGCTAGATAAAATTAGTCATTTCGAAAATATTTATTACATTGGAAATAACATTAAAAACGTCATTTAGAAAAAAAAAAAATTATTCATATCGTCAAAGTGAATTGAAAATTTTTTCAATTCCAATACACCCCGCAAGGAATTTATAGCTTCGCTTTCCTTTTTCCTAGTCTGGAAGTTGACAAATCTCGAGCGCTCGTAACTATGAATAAACAATGAGACACGGAGCCGCTTGCCGGAGAATCCCCAAAAAAGTGAAATATCGAAGATAGGAGGAAACGGAGCCGCCGCAGCGGCACTTATAAACGTCGAGTACGAGAAATGAGCCCGCCGTGGCGCGAGGTGCCTAACTTATAAATGAGCTCGCGCTTCAGACGACACGTATTAACAATTATATAGCTTTCTGTACCTAACCAAGTGCAAGTATATTTTTACTTGTTGTACTCCACCCTTCTTTTCATTTTCTTGCAATTACCGATTGTCGCGGATTTAAAGGTCTAATCAACTGGAAGAAATTCCGTTTGATAAAGTGTAAATTACTATTTTTATTAATATATTTGCTAATTTAGAAGAGAAATAAATAAATCATTAAAAAGTGTGGCTAGCCAAAATACAGAAGGAATTTTATTCAAAAGTTACTAGCAAGTAAAAGTCCATTGCGATTGTATATCGTAAACGAACCTTAACTTATTCTTCCACCGGTGTCTCATCTTTCTCTCGTAATGGCGTCTTCGTATGAACCGTTCAAATTTACTGCAGCAGTGGGCAAGGAAAGGATTGGTCCTAATGTGCGGTCATGCTTAATAACCCGTACCAATGAAAGAGCGGACTTTCGCGCTCGACAACTGTAGCATCTGTGAGGCCAAACCGAAGACAGCTGTAGTGGTGGAAGTGGAAGACGAAGAACGATTATTACACGACTGCATCCCGGGAGTCGGTTCATTGAGCTTCGCGAAGACGGATTTAAATTTTGGCTCTTGGTTTACGTAAGGCCAGGAGAATAGTATCAATGAAGGTGAATCGAAACTGCGAAGTATTTTGAAAATAATTTCAAATGCTGCAGAGATGGATTAGTTTTGAATTTTTTTTTTAATTAAAACATTTTCTGAAAAAATTTTTCTGCAGTTTTAAAAGCTAGTTTTGTATACTCATTTTTAACTGATATAAAAAAGGCGATAAAAATAAAATAAAATAAGGTTTATTTTCAAGTTTTATAAAAAGCTAAGAAATAATATTTTATCTTTATGTTTATTCTAAAAGTTTCCGTGTTTTGTATGATTGGGACATAATAAAAATAACAGTCAAGAATTCAGACAATATTTATCGGCTGATTTACGGAACGGTTTTTGTCAAGATATGAGTCACTGCAGTGAGAGACAAGACGAGAGTCGGAAACGAACCGCTATAGGCAGAGAAGCCTCAGAAATTTTTTCAGTTGAAATTTATAGATCCGTTCGGTTATTAGCTTTGGTCGAGTGCGCGCTTCGTTTTTAATTTTCGAAAGAGGAAGCCTTATTGCAGGGTATCTCCGCAGTGTCCCTCAATTAGTCGATGAAAAGCAGACCGGCTTTTTATCAGAGTAGATTGCTTGGATAGATTTTCAATAAGGTTTCGTAAAACTAGAAAAATAAAAAATAGACTGTTAATTACAGTGTTGTTTTATCACTGGAAAATATTGAGCAAAAATAAAACTATTTGCCGCTCGAACTGTTACTTTAATTGCAGAAAAGTAATAAATCTAAGGGCCCAGCTAACCCCCGCTTCTTCACCAGCAGCCAGAAACTCATCGCGATCGATCGTCGCCATATACCGCACGTTTCGCAATGACCGCAAGCTCTCTTGTTTTCTCTCTCTCAATGCTTGCCGGTGAAAGCTCTAAGTAGCATTCAATCGGGCGGTGTAGAAAAAGAAGCGGGTCTCGCCTATTATATCTTAAGCGATCGCGCTTAGCTTGAGGTAATGGCAAGTCATCGGCACATATCGTGCAATCTATCTCTCTCCTCAGGGCTCGTCGATTGGCTAATTGGGAAACCCAATAGTTCTAAATTAATCGGCATCATTAATAGCAGTAGCCGCGCTCCTCAAATATAGCGGGTACTCGCGTACTAAGAAAGAGCGGCGAAACATTTAAGAAGTCGAGCTTCTCGGCATTCCGTCCTCTCTCGCTCTGCCACCGCGTCTCTGTCGCTCTCCATCTCTCTGCCGTGTCTGCGCGACTCATACCTCTCTCTTTCTCGGCGCTAATTTTGGATGGGATGAACAATGGTTCACATAAATAGAACAATATGTGCAGGCCGCCGCCGCGCGCGCTCTGCAACTCGTTCGAGCAGCCGCCGCGTCTCTTTTCTGCGGCCGGCTTTGGTAGGCGAATTTCCGGCGCCGCGTAACGGCCGGCCCGCTGTGTGCGCCGGCACACACCCCCGCAGCCGCCTGCAGCAGCGGGAGCACACTCGCTCTCTCTCTCTCTCTCTCTCTCGCTCGAATTTAAATAATGAGGAAACAGGTGGTTTCCTTGGGCTGCGTGCCGACGCCCGGCCGCGTTTTAGTCTCGCCCACGCGCCAAAGTCGAACCTGTTGATACACTTTCGTGAATGCCTCTTTTTCGGGAGCTCCTCTCTCGCGACCTATTTCGTCCACCTCCTCCGTCTGCGAGTCCCTTCTTTTTTTTTTTTTTTTTTTTAAGCGGCAAGCAAATTCGAGAATGTGCGAGTAATAACTCCGGCTGCACCGAGCGAAAAGAGGAGGAGGGAGCTAGCGAGCGAGAGGCCAAGCCGCGCAAAAGCAAGAGGGCACGACTATGCTATATAAAGTCGTTCACCCCGATTCAGACAATCTAGTGTCTGCGCCATGCCGGCAGCTAACCCGGGAGTGATCCGTGATTGTATTAATATCACAACACGCGTTATATACATATGCAGACGAGACGCGCATGGCGCGCGGCGCGGAGACAACGAAAGTACACTTTTAAAGCCCAGCGGGGAAAAGAGAGAAAGACCCCGCTGCCTCGGCGGCTCGTAACTGTGCTCTTTTGTCGTGGCTTTTTTATCCGCTTTTCGGCCATAAGCGAGTGAGAAATATGGCATAAGCCAATTCGGGAGCTCTGGATGCGTTCCAGAATTTCGTTCCGATTGTTAATTGATGCCACTGAGTAATGAGAGCAATTATAAAGATCATTTTAATTGATAACACAAAGACGATTATTTATAGATCAAGTTATTAGTACGCACATCGAGTTTTATTTAAAAATCAGACATAAAAACGTTTCGGCAGTCGAGTGCATATAACGTAAGAGAGACATCTCGGAGAGGGCCAAAGTGCAGCTGGAGCAAAAAGCAGGGAACTTTACTCCCGGCGCCGCAATTTATGGGATGATCGGTGCCCTCTTTCTCTCTCCTATTCGCCATTGTGTCACTATATACCCTTCAGGCAGCGATAGGCGGAGCGCGCATTCCGCAAAACTCTTTTTCAGCTCGCTCGGCAAAGGGAAGCGCGCCGCGAAAAAAGCGAAAAGCGCGCGTCAACTTCCACGGATTCCTTCATTGCGCTACTCCCAATTGGAAGAAGCATGTATGCCCAGACTCGCGCGGCCCCAGAATGTTAAAAGTTTCCGATTCGAAACCGGATGAGCTCTAAATATTTCGCTCGGTTAAGAAGCCGTGAATCACGGGGCGCGCGTGCCTGCCCCGCTGGCAGAAGAATGCAAAAGGACGAGGAAATTTTTCGTAAAAGCTCGTCGCGCGTGCGATGTGTATTTTTAATGAAGATAGACGGGCCTATTATTAAACGAGCTGTACTATGAGGGAGCGAACGCGAGCTTCGAGAAAGATCTTTTTGATCGGAACGATTTATCGCGTCCTTTGTGCAAACGGTATGCGCCTATAGGCGGTATCGTCGCGCTTTTTCCTTTTGCCGCCGAGTAAATTCGTCTCCATTAGCAATCACTGTGAAGTTTTTATATTTAATGCGGGGTGAATTCGGCCTTTGGTATTTCGTGCATCTAAGTTTAAGACTTTATTTTTAAACGAATTAGAAAAGCAGCGATTTTCCCGTGAAAAATAAGTGTTCATAAAAATGAAAGAATGGACCTTCTTGATCACACCTAGTTAACTTGCGACAAACATAATTCAAAAAGCCCACACCCGCCCAACTACTCCCCCAACGACCCTCAATCATACACGTATTAGAGCAGCAGTCGGTTAACCACATAACACTGCCCCCAAAAAAATCACTTTTCGCGCTCGAGCGAGCATCCAAGTGCAATTTCTTCTGTCCTCGAATCGATCGAGCACTACGGAGCCTTGCAGATTTTGCCGTCAGAGTCCGCGAACCGGAAGCGATCCTCTCCAAGTTGCGCCGATTCGATCGACCGGAATCTCTCTCTCTCTCTAGCTTTGCCACAAGTATTCTCGCTCCTTCGACTAGCAATCATGCATTTACCGGCCGGACCTAATCCCTCGAGGACTCTCGACTCGATCGTTACGCAGTTTTCGACGTCCCTTGGTCGAAGCTATAGCTCGTTACTCGCTCGCTCCGGGTCTCCTGGGGGACGGCCTGCAGTTTCTGTACGTGCGAGTTGATGCCACGGTTATTTTCACGGGGAGGAGAGTAATATTCGACGAGGAGGCTGCCTTTTATTGGTATGTCGTGACTGGGACATTGAGATGCTGGCTTTGCGGTGTATTTCGGGGAATCCTCACTTTCGTTAGATGTTGCCTCGTGCACAGATTTACTTAAATAATAAGCCTCGATGTTTTGGACAGAAATTTTGTCTAAGGTAATTGTTTAGCACAAAAGCCTTTTCATTATAAAGTAACTAAAGTAATTAGTGTTATGTAAATGTTGAGCAATATAATGAATAATTCATGACGTAACGTGCAATAGACTATCAATAGTAAACTCTATTTTGTTATTTTCAAAAGATCTAAATTCAAACAAAGACACTTTTTTTAAATATTCTGAAATATCTTCATTGTGGCGCGAAGCGATGAATAATTTATTCATTACGCGTTATCTAACGTATGACTCCACACTCGACGCGCGTTAACAGTCTTTCAAAAACATAATTATAGCCTTGATAATTTTACATCCGCAACGATTCGCATCGATAACGGTTCGCGCAGCGACACATCCTGGCTTTTCAAATATCGCGGAAAACGAGGCAGCGAAATAATATATCTAATTCATTATGCATTACTCGAACCATTAGCATCGAGTCGCCTGGGTGCAGCTCCATATAAAAACAGAAGGCGAGATTTCAATCGGCCCTTTACCATGACAATAAGTTGCCGGATTATTCAATATATCGCGTGTCTGGGCATATTCAAATTCCATCGAAATATGACACGCCTTGATCCATGGGAAAGGCCGCTGCGGCGCACGCACTGTGCTCGCATAATAAAAGAGTTGAAAAAAAAAAAGGAAAAAACCAGCAGAAGAGGAAGTGACTGCATCGCGAGAGCGTAGGTTACACGCATATACGCGCGTTGTATATCGCAGACGTATACCGAGAGGGGCGCGTCGACAGGCTTCGATGAGCTTGTTCAATGCTGCTGCGAGAATTCAATAACGCTCGTTACGCGCGCTCGCGCGAAAATACGCTCGCCGTGGAAAACGGACGCGCGTCCGTGAGCGTCTCGCGCTTTCGCCGTGTGGGTAGACAATTTCAATTCTGTTACTGCGTTTGTTCCACGCCAAATTGGGTCGAATGAAATAGATCGTTTTCTTAAAAACTGCATACGGCGCGAAAAATAGAATGATTCGAAGCGGACGTCCAATGTAGGATGGGTACTTGCGCGCGCGCGCTTGTCGATGAAACGCGCGTTCGGTGCTATTCAGAAAACGCGGCTCACTCAATATAGATTTCTATTTCCGGTATTCGCACAAACGAGCGGCGGCGGGCGCGTGGCTCGTCCACCTGTGAGCTCGCGTAATTCTAATCGAATATGAGCTATACGCGTAATTGCGCGAGCCGGCCGTTGAGAGGCCTCGCCTGCAAAGACTTTGATGTGCACTCGACTGTGCACCGCCAGTTGTACTTTGAGAGTACTTAACTTGTCACTGACGTACACTGAAAAATGAATTTCGTGATTCGCGCGAAGGGTTGCGGTTGACAAATGTTTCTCGCAAGACTGATTGCGTGCCGGATTATTACTATAGGAAAAGTTAGTAAAATGCTTAAAATAACTGAAATTAATTGGTTTCAAAGATTTAGCTCGTCACATTAATAATTATGAAATTTTTTGGCCCTGCATGCACCTTGCAATGGAAGTAGTGTCAGGTAAAAATTGTTTTGTAAAATAATAGCCGCACATCTCGTGCACGTTCCATTTATAGGACTAATTATTCCTAGATTCTCATGAAAATAAATACATATTCCGAAAAAGACAGACTCGACTGTAATATGGCATCGCTCGTGTTGAACAGTGTAACTTGGATCGATCGTTCGATTAAAAGGCTTCTTTGTTTTCGTTTACAATCATGCACAATAATGTTTGAACGTGTGTGGTGCTATCACCAAGAGTTGTATTACAAAAAGAATGCGTCATAAACAATACAATTAAATTTAAGACGATGAACGTAAAATTACACGAAGGAAAATTACATATCTTTCAATTTGCCATCATACGGAAACAGCGGCTACAATTTTAAAACAGATCAAGTCAACGACGCAACAACATCGTTAACATTATCTCGCGCACTCAGCGCAACCACCCATCATCCATTTCCACCCCCCACAAAAAAAAAGGAACACCGCGCCAGAAAAAGGCAGCAAATCTTTCCGGGCGGCAAGTGCATCGTATAATTTTTAAAGGCCTCCGTTTTGTAAAAGCCAACCGGTCGCCGATTACGATCTATTCTCGTGTACACAAACCAGCTCGCGCTGCGTGGCAATGAAATAAACGAAAGGACTCGTTACCGCGAATAAAGAGCCGAATTCACGAGTGAGCGATAAAAGCCAGAGCCAGGGGGGCTTGTGTGTGTCTGCGTAGGTTCGCGCTACCGGCGTAACGATCGCATAACCGAGATCGACCAGCTGCGATTGACGTCGGCAAAGCGCGAATCTCCCGCTCGCGTGGGGCTCTCCGCTATATAGCTCATAATAACGTTGACATCCGGCAATTTCGACTCCGCGCGCAAGAGCTTCGCTGTCCTTCTCGCGCTCTCCGCATCCACGAGCCATTTGTATGTTAATTGTTTATGTTAAACAGAGGCCGATGCATTATATGCCTTTTATCGCGGCCGCCGATCGCACGCGTATAGGCGCGACTCGTGCACGCCAGCCACCTACTTCCACTCTCTGCTTCTGCAGTTTTCTGCGCGCATTGTACAATTTTTAGTGCGTTCGGGGATTTTTGTTTGCCTCGGGGTAATTCGCTTCCACGCAATTTTAGTTTATGTTTGCTTCATTTTTCAATGCTGAACGAAAGGATAAATTTAATTTTCGAAATTTAAAATACTTTACGCTTCAAATGGGGTGTCTTCTTCGATGCAGACTTGTATGTTATCGGAGGTGAGTTTTTACTGCTAAATTGAAATAAAAATTTAATTTACGAGGCTATTAAAATAAAAGAATTTTACCGATTTTTGCCAAATCCGTAAAATTTTTAAATGCTTATTTTTAAATTAAAGAGCTTATAAAAGGACCAACTCAATTCCCCGAATAATTTTATATTCAATTTTTTAATAAAAAATGATCCCACAAAAAATATTCAATTTCCTTCGAAAGTAAAAATTCACAAAAAGTCCGATAATTAAAGCTTGCTTGAGATGCAGTTCTTAGGTTTTAAAAACTTCACACCAGCCTTTTTAAAAAAAGTCAGAAAAAGAAAGGCTATTTCCGAGTAAAAACGGTAAGTCATGATATTGGGATCCGCCTCTAATATTTTGCCCGCAGGAATCAAAAGAGAGGCCCGGCATAAAGCGTTCGGTAGCGCGTCCAATCGGTTTCCGTGGTACTTTCGGGCGGTTTATAAGGCCCAAGACCGGCGGCGGCGGGCGAAGATCATAAAAATAAGTTGTTGAATGGAGGAGAATGGCCGAGCGATGAGAAATCTCTTGATCTCATGAGAATCGAAAAGGATCGGGGGCTCGTATATTTGGAAATATGCTTGGAATAGCGAATTAATTGATCGTAAAATAAAAAAGAACGGGTTTTTCAGCGGCCCGAAATCTACAGGAGGAAAAAGAATGAGAAATATATAGCATCCGGACTGCCATTAATAAAACTCATTAAAAAGTCTAATCTTGTTGGTTTTGAAATAATTTAGTGTGTGAAGTATTCATAACTGTTCGTCCTTTGTTTTTATGGGCTTTGATACTCAATCTGAAAGTTTCAGCAATATATTTTTATTGTTATACGCAATATCTAATGGTCGATCCAACCAAAGATAATTTAAATATTTATTATATGGCAGCTCGGACGAAAATAATGAATTAAAAAGCGATTGCTTACTCACCCGAGTTTACTCGAAAAAAGTAATTCTATTACAAATGCAAGTAATTAGCTGCTGCAAGAGCCCGACAATTCATACTCGCGCGTACGAGCGTCGGTAGTCAATGAAGGATTATAAATTCGATTTATGTCGGCGTAAAACGAGAGCGAAGGATCTCCATAGAGGGCCCGATGATGACTCGGCGAATATCGGCGACGGCGGCGGCGGCGTCCTTGTAAGAGAGGCATTCCTCTCCAGGTGTCGGTCATGGTTAATCCGAGCCACTCTCGGGGCGACGTAACGAGCGGATCGAAATCGCGAGAGAGAGGAAGCCATATTCGTGTCAAAACGCGCTCGCTCGCTCGCGGCTACCGGGCGCTCCTCGCCTTTTTTTCTCATTTTTTAATCTCGCGCGCCGCTTATTCCGCCCTCGTCATTCTCCCCCCTCGAGCAATTTACTCCCAGTCATTCATACTTTTATTGGTTCCTGCCTGGCTCGAAAAATGACAAATCACAAAGTGCCGCCGGCTCTCGCGCTGTGTCTTTTTTCAGCTGCAAGATATTCCGCTCTACCGATAAATTAGGTATAGCTATAGGTACTTTGAATAACGTATAAATAAAACTGATTGACGCAGATGGATGCGCTAATATTGATTTATCTATCTCTGTTAAAGGAGTATACCGTAACCCATTTACTCGATTGCTTCGCTAATTTAGAAAAACTGTTATTCTCAATCAAACACGAGCTTATCCTCCGACCTCGATAGAAAACACCGAAACGAATGTATTTTATCAAGAAATTGAAGAGCAGATTCCAAGCAAATACAAGTACATCGCATCAACTTTAATCCTCCTTGTAATCGCCGAATTCAGTCCTTATTATCAAAAGGAGAGCTTCAATGTCCAAAGAAAATTCATATATTTGTCCATTCAAGTAGGATAAGGAAAACTCTGCAACCCTCGAGGTCCTGCAGAAGATGGCTCGCTGTTTGTCCTAACGAGGACTACACGTATATAGTGCGAACATACATAGTCCGCGTCGATATTTATTTAGAAGCGAGTGCTGGACGGCAGTAGAGCAGAAGCGGCGTGACTCCATTTTCGCGCTCGGCGATGTCAACGCGTTAACGTTCGAGTGCTCCTGGACAACTTGTGCCATCGCTTTCCCCATCCCTGTTGACTCTCGCGCGCGGCCGACAATTCTGGGGCTCTGCGCGCCCAGGCCTTTCGAGTGTCCGAGCGAGTGCTTATTTACCTAGGCACTGTACTGCGGAGTTTTGTTACAGGGCTGTTTCGCCTCGCCAAATATCGGCGGAGAAAGCAACGGATGACTTCCTCATAGAGAGACCGGAATCGCGCGCGATGCTTTCTTACTTTCTTTGTGTGCTCGGCTCTGTCTGGGCTACCTTATGTTATACGTGTTGACCGAATTTGTTCGACTGTCGATGAATTCAATGCTCGCTTCAAAAATCCAATTGTCCGCTTTCAAGAGGTGGGAACCAATGCAATCAAGAGTGTTGACGACCGAATGGAATCTTTCTACTTTTCATAAATTACTAACGGAATGTATTTTTATCGAATTGATTTAAATCTTTGTCTATTCTGATGCATATCTATTTATTTCTGACGGGGGACACGAAACATATTGCATCCGCTTTAAACGGATGCCGAAGAAATCTGTTTGGGTAAAATGACTGATTGGGTTTTCTCCGGGACACAGGTTTAAAAAAAAGTATGTTTTGACAACGAAAAATGCATTCCGGAGCGTCCTGTCCGTCTAAAAATGACAGGGAGTCGCGATAATTGCCCCAGTTTTTCAGGTAACGGACATCAACGCGCGCGCGGCTATTATCATTAATTACGGCGACACACGCGCTCTTATCTCCCAAGCAGATTTTCTCGACCAAATTACCCTCTTATAAATCATACGAAAATGTGCCCCTTTTTTTCTCCCTGGATCAATTAGCGAATATCCCATTGCAGCGGCGTAGTCGGCCTGTCGCCTTGACGGATCCATAACGAGCTCATACGCTCGCGCGCGTACCACCCAGAACCGCATTCGCACACGTGCAATCTCGCCCTTTTTAAGCAGCAATAACCGCTCGACAATAACGATAATCGGGCGCCAGGCGACCCCCCCGGTGGCATCGCTACACGTACGTCGCGCGCCAGTCATTCTCCGGGTGGTACTCCCTTAAAAACTCCCTCCTCCCGTCTATTTTAATGAAGGATGACGGGCGGCCGACTCATATTTTACGCGAGGAGAGGGAGAGCGAGAGAGAGAGAGAGGATATCGTTGCATCTGCCATTTGTCACGTCAAATTACGCTTCGAAGGAGGAGGAGGAGAGAGCTGAGCGATTTATGAGAGATGCAGCGAGCAGGCCTTGTTCCTTCCGCGGCGCGACACCGTATAAACAAATGGCTGACGATTTAGTAGGACCACCGTCATTAACAAGCCCTCGTTGACACGGGGTGACGGTCCCGGTCCGCGCGAGCTGCCTGAACGCCCTGCGCTATAATAATTCCTCGGGCTTTTCGGGCCCCGTGTACGACCCGGGTTAGTGGGCATGTGAGAACGCGCGATAATATCGGCCAAGGAGATACCGGTCGCAGTGGCGCTCATTAGCTCTTTAGGCTCCGATGAGAATGGCTTTTCACTCGCTCCAGTCGAATGAGCCGTGTGATGTTTAAAAATTTTGTTGATTAGTCCGTTAAAGCGCTGTACTTCTCTTCCTTTTTGGCGTCATTAATAAAAAAAAATAAAAGGCCTTGGATAAAAAAAAATTTTCATTTAAATTAAGTTGTCTTTGTTGCTGCCGTGGTTAAGACTTTGAAGAAAAATTATTGACACTTGTAAATAATTTAAATGCAAACTAATATTGAGCTAAATTCACAATTGCATTTACTACCCGTTGTCATAAATTATGCTAATACTTCTTATTAGGCGCAAGTTAAACTACAATTTACATATTGGCAGGAGTAAAATGAGAACCCCTGGAGGGTTTGGGTTTTATAGGTGTTAATACTAAATTAAATTCTAGCCCGGTCACGGAGAGAGAAATGGAGAGAGGAACCTTGTATAGGCATATAACGCCGCCCGAGAAATGAATCGGAACCGGGCGCTAAGGTAAAGGATGTAGCTCGAGACTGAAACAGAAAGAGGCGCAGAGAGAGAGAGAGAGAGAGAGAGAGAGAACGAAAGTCGCTGTGCAGTCCTTTGCGATGAACGAGAAGAAATATAAAAATTAACAGCTTCGAATGCCAAATGCGGCGTAACTTATTATTATTGGAGGTTGGGGATGAGAAAAGGAGAGATGCATAAAGAAGATGAAAATGAGAATTCTTTCACGTGTGAATTCTCCTCTTTAATTGGTATACTTATTTTCTCGAGGCTTTGAGCTCCAATGAAATGTTTTATTTTTATGGTCCTTTTTAAACTCGGCTACGTTATTCAACGTACATTAACCATCTTGGACTTCCCGAGATTCAAAACGAGTCCTTCAAAGACGTAATTAAACGAGAAGAGAGTTTTTAAGGCTTTTTAATTTGTTCATTTCGAAACAGTAGTGGGCATTAAAAAATCCTTATTACAAGTTTAACAATAAATGCCTTGATTATTTTCTTGCTAGCAAAGAAAAGGTATTTTTTTTGTAAAAATTTAATTCCACCTGTCTTTCTGAAAATGAAAGTATAAGATCATGACTAAGAAGTATCGCCCCTCTGCACACAATGCACCACTGGATGATTTGAACTGATTTCTTTTGTTCTTGTTGGTTTAAACTTTTTTCAGCTAAACTTTTTATTCCCCGCCTCAAAATCTAGTCAACGAAAAAAGCTCTGGGAAATTTTGAAAAATCGAGGAAACGGAAAGCACATTAATTAAAGAAGGCTCCTTCAAAGTTCCGCGGAAATGACATCAGCAAGATCGAGCCCTTCACGCGGCAAACTTTTTAATCGCTTTTTATTTTTAATTTCATCAAAGCCATTCAGCCGACTAAATGGATTTTCTTAAAATATTAACGGGATATTTATCCAAGGCGGAAAGTTAATTCCAATTTAAACTTGATTAATATTTGCACCTCGTTCAAAGTCGAGGTGAAACAATTAAAAAAGTATCGCGGCTTATTCGAGGGGGTGTTTATAGAGGGCAGCGAAGGAGCGGAAAAATCGATGAAAGAGAGCCAGTGCGCGCGTACACACGAGCGGAGAAAATACATAGCGCGAGAGAGTGAGAGAGATAGAGTTCAGAAGGCGGACGGCGAGAAAAAGGAAGGCGGCGGCGGTGCGGTGGGAGGGAGAGGCGGAAGCCCAGCGAGATGCGGAGGTGGAGCGAGAGAGAGAGAGAGAGAGAGCGGAATAGAGGCGCAGAAGAGCCTAAACAAACACACTCGCCTTTATTGCAACAGCACCTCTTTGCTATACGCGCGAGTCGTCCCTTTCCTCGTTCCCTCCTCCCGCCTCCTCCTCTCGGCCCGGGCAAAACTTCATCTTTACCTTTATGCTACATCGACATCGCCATCGCCGACCAATTGAAAAGCGCCCGCTGGAATGAAGATCCACTCGATTCCCCTCTCGCCTCCAACTCCTGCTTCTCGCAGCGGCCGAGCAAAAAACAACCAAGACCCCCGCTCTCTCTGTTTCGCGAGCGAGCGTGCGAGCACTTTTCTACAAAGGAGCCCCGATTAATTTACATCTTTTTTCGCCTTGCCCGGGCTGCTTTTCCAAACATCCCCCGCGGGCAAAACTTGGCAAAACAAACACTCGAGGAGCAGCGATGAAAATTCGGAACAATAACCCATCAAAGCGTCATCATTATCTGAGCGGATCCCCTCGACGGGCTGCACAATGGTCTAAGAGCGGGAAAATTGATTCCCGATGGCAGGCGGCCGGTCATTCTATTAGAGGCGTTATCGCTCGCGCGGTCTCGCGCGAAACGTCAATCAGCGAGGCGAGTCTCTCTGCTATACTCTTGTGCTCGCTCGCTGGGGCGGCTAATAGTGCTTCGCTGTATAGACGAGCCAAGATGATCGACAGGGGCGATTAGCGATCGCTCCGGGTTAGTCGCTCTGTCTCGCTTCTGCTTAACTGATCGATTTCGAATTGTTCTGACGCCGCCGCCACTGCTGCTGCTGCTGCTCCCGCTGTACTGCTGTTCTATGCGCTGTAAAGCTTCAGGTTTGATGATGATTGTCCGACTTTGTTGTTTGTCTTCTGGCTAATGAATTCGGGGCTGAGCAGTTTGTAAACGATGATGACGTCTGATTGAGCGGCGAGGTACGCAAGGTGATTGGGCGTTTGGGCTTTTGTCGCCGCTTCTAAGTGATGATTGATGACAGGCTTTTGCCGATTGTCAGGTGTAAGATATGCAGTTGAAGTTTTGATTTTTCTTTCACAAATTACTCTAATTAAACATCTAGCTAGTCAGTTGGTTATACATCGACACTGTTTATTTATGTTGGAAATGCTTTTTCGCAGAACTATTTAAATAAGTAGCCTACTTCCATTGCCTTTTATTATCATGTTTTCAGCAAGTCCTATTTTGCATAAGTGGCTACAATGGACTGCAGCTTACATTACTGGGCAACTTAAAAATGAAAGTGCGGAACATTCTCGTTAATGCCTACGCAGTTGCAATCGATATATTTCTTAGTATCTCAATGCTCATGTTCGATTAGAATTAATAGCTTCAAATTGAAGTTAAATAAAAGGCAGGGCTATTAAAACATCCGGAAATTCTTACTTGCCGCGGTTTTTCTCTCGCGAAAGGGCCGGTGGCTTAGGAAGAACAAAAGCAATGCGAGGTGAAAAAAGCACCCTGGAAGACTAATGAGCGCGAGCAATAATCGGTTCGCGAGCGGGCGCAGACGTTCTCTCCCTCTTGCCTCTCTCTCTCTCTCTCTCTCTCGTTTTTCCTCGCTCGCACTAATATATATCGCGCGTCCGAGACTAAAACAAAAGGCATGGACAAACAACGAACGGCGATGTGTCTATCTCAAGGGTAGCGTGGCGGTTAGGGATGCGCTCCTCTCTCTCTCTCCTGGAATCGGGGAAAAAGAGAAACAGGCGCGGAGAGAGAGAGAGAGAGAGAGAGAGAGAGAGAGAGAGAGAGAGAGAGCGGAGTAGGAGAGCACGGCGGATATATATGGGGAGGCTTTTAGTTTCGTTAATGGCTATCTCGCAGAGCGATAAGTGCCGAGATCTGTCTACCTCCGCTTGCTTTACACCTTTCTCTCTCTCCCTCTCTTTCTCCCTTCGGCGGCGTCGTCGTAGTCCGCGCCTCCTATACCACTTTTCCTTCTCTCTTACGTGTGTACGTTGCGCTGAATATACGCGGGAACGTTTCTCTCCTGCTCTCGTCGCGGCTTTTCGGCCGGTTCTTTTCCCGTACGATGTGCGATTCTACTCGTCTCGGATCGGAGCTGCGCCTGAAAAATCGCGTGGGAACACGAGTTAAGCGCTTTGTCGCGTCTCGTCTATTTGTTCCCAGTTTGTCTTTGCTTGGCTAAGGGGAGGAGAACTTGGAGCTATTGGCAAGGTGTAGAGACCTGGAAATTTGTTGAGCGATTAGTTGCTTGTTTCAAGTAGCGGGGAAAAAATATCTCGCTTTTTCTTATAACGATTTTATATTGGTTTGATTAGATAGAAACAGAAGCTTGGATTAGCATAACGAGTCTCGGCTCTACATTTAGTGCTTCAATGATAATAAATGATAATATCCAGCAGTTTGGTTTAAAATTAGCAGAAAATATAAATCAGCCAGAGTTAAATTTAAAATTACGAGGTAATTAGAAAGTTTTGATTTTTTCTTCTTTTTTTCTAGAACAGTCGCAACATGAATTAAGAAAATTTAAGCTTATAATAATTTAAATCAACACAGATAAGGCGAGTAGTGCACTCGAGTCATGAGAAACGGTCATTCGAGAAAGAGAAAGAGAAAAAAGGGAAAACATAAACTCGACAGTTTTACGTCTTTTCCTTGAAAATCCATGGAATGCTAGCGTGCGAGTGGACGTTAGCCGAGAGCCCGAGGATATATAAAACGAGAAGGCGGAGGAAAGGCGCGCTCTCGGCAAGATGGAAGACATGGAAAATATCGGAAACCTATAAGCGATAAGCTGTTAATTGAAAGTCGAGACGGCGCCGCAAAGACTCGGGCCGCCGCCCGGCGTTTATTGTGTATGGAGGCAGCCGTAAATAAATATCTGAAGAGATAGCTCATCTGCTGTGCAAAGAGAGCGTCCCGCTTAATATAAATAACGAGATGCTCGTGCGAACGTGCCGGGAGTTGGACTTTTTTCGAATTTCGCTTGTTCAAGTGTTTAACGCGCCGATCGTTTGCACTACTGGGAAGAAACGAGGATAAACATTAAATGAGTAGCTGGCGCCAGTGAAACTTTTTCACTGTCTTTACATTTTATATTGTCGGAAAATTCTCATTATCTGCATTTTAATAGATCGTGATATAACCTTAGTAGAGATTTTGTAAAGTTTTTAGTCAATTTGTGAAGATTTCTGAAAAAATTCGACTTTTACATATGAAATAAGAAGAATTATTTGTTCTTAATTTCTACTAAAAAATTAAGAAATCTAAAGTTATGAATTAAGAGGCAAAAGTGTAATCTGCTCTAATGGAATCATTATCCAGCTTGTTTAAAAACTTGTTCAATTATTTTCAACGCAATTTCTTAGCACCAGTAAAAGAACGTTTCAAAAAGTCTCGACGAAATCTGCGATTCAAACTCGCGGACCTTCCTCGGCGAGTGAAACATAAAGTTATTTTGAATGAAACGAATGTCGCGAAAAAGGGTATTCGGCTCTAGATTCAAAGCACGTGCGATCCGTCATAACTTATGCCCCGCATTCTCTCTACAACGCGTCTTTATCCCGAAATACGACGCGCATCGCGAAAAAGTCCGAGAGCCCCGGAGCCCGAGAAATTTTTCATACCGCCAGCCGTCGTCTGTGGCCGCCGTTGTATTTATAAGCGCAACCCCGACGCGACGTCTAGCGCGTGCCCGCCGTCAGGCCACTAATGAGCGTCGTCGCCGGGAGGCTGCTATGACGAATGGCTACAGCGATATCTTGGCGGGCCCCGCTCGCGATTTCTCCTTTTGACGAAGCCTGCGGCCGCGCGTTCTCTCGCGCCGGAAAGACGGATTGCGACGGTGCGCGATGTTTGGGCTTCCCATTGCGAGCCGTCGCTCTCGATTAACGTCGTCTCGCCTCCTCCGCGAATTAGTATTTATGGATTTACGGCCGCTCTACATTCGAGGCTGAAAAGCCAACGCAATTCGCGGAAATAGTGGAAGGCCTGTAGGTGAAGGGGGCAAGAAAACGCAATTTCATAAGTGCAGGTAGGGGCCGCGTGCGCGGAATCGCGAGATCTGGCGTGAGCAGAGTGCCGGCATGGAGAGAGCCGCAGGGATTAGATAGTAGCGAGAGAGAGAGAGAGAGAGGCTCGCTCCGGGGTTCCTCTGCTTGCTCGGGTATTGACCAGAGCTGCGGCCGCGCCTAGACATAAACCGCAGGAGCGAGCACATGCATAGCTATATCTATGCGCCGCGCGCGAGCATATACGTCAATAGCGTGTAATTCCGCACGGGGAATCGGCTCTGCGCTACTCGCTCGCTCGCTATCTCTATTGCAATAGGTGCGCGCGGCGCGCTTGTATGAAGAGGGAGGCGAGGGTAGC